>BSQZ01000008.1:3675000-3915000 GCA_033239005.1 Lamellibrachia satsuma
GAAACAAGGCGTACGTGTATGGAGACCATATCATACGAAACAAGGCGTACGTGTATGGAGACCATATCATACGAAATATAGAAGGAATTAAAAGAAAAACAACTAAGCTGAACCCAGAACCAAGAGACCGTAGCTATGAAAAATGCCAAAATAGAGACTAGAATATTAGAGGAGACCAAACAATATTGACACTATTCAGTGGTCATAAAGATATTGATATAACTATTGTCTTCAAACTTAAAGGTATTATAACATGGTGGTGCAGGTATTATAACATGGTGGTGCAGGTATTATAACATGGTGGTGCAGGTATTATAACATGGTGGTGCAAAGTAACATTAGGTTAAACAAATGTAGATGTTAACATACTGCTACTGGCACAATAAACGTTAACTACCAAAAGTATAACATGGTGGTGCAAAGTAACATTAGGTTAAACAAATGTAGATGTTAACATACTGCTACTGGCACAATAAACGTTAACTACCAAAAGTATAACATGGTGGTGCAAAGTATCATTAGGTTAAACAAATGTAGATGTTAACATACTGCTACTGGCACAATAAACGTTAACTACCAAAAGTATAACATGGTGGTGCAAAGTATCATTAGGTTAAACAAATGTAGATGTTAACATACTGCTACTGGCACAATAAACGTTAACTATTAATATAATATTAACAGATAGAACTAAATCTTAGAGTGAAGACTTGACTGATACATGACAATTAAGTCTTGTTGCATTACCCGTGACACCTGCTAGCTTATTCAGTCGGTATAACTACATCTCGTATAATATAGCCAACACCATTAGTAAAATACACTCAACACCAAATTATGTTCAGTAACTTGGGAGAATATGCGCCTTCTGTGTAAGATGTCACACCACAGTCCGTTTCCAGATATTAGTTTGATGTCACACAGGTATTCCAAGAAGTTAGGTTGGTGTTTGATATCTGAACACCTCAAAGAACAAATGAGGAAAAAGAGGACAAAGGGGAAGTCAAAGTACTACCACGTCAAGGGCAGCTCGTTAATCCAGATTATTTAGTTGAAGGATTTCCTCTCAAATGTCAAAACCAAGGCAGAACTTACAGAGTATTTAGCTGCCAAATGTCTAGATCACAGCAACAGTCCTAGCAACAGGTTGAAGAAGTTCATTGTGACGTCTGGAACAGAAAGCAAGAGAAATGTCTATGTTCCAAGCACCCTGATCACTTACAGTCAGGAGGAGGCAGATACTGTTCTATTGCTGCCCTAGCAATTGACAGAGATGCAGAAGTTGTTATTGATTCGCCAGAATCAGATGTCTTCCTGCTGATGGTTCAGATGTACCCAAGGCTTCCAGTTGCAACAAGTTCTCTTACTAGAAAGGACATGCTGAAGAAAAAGATTGCAGTGCAACCTATTTATGACATGCTGGGACCAAAACACGCATTAGCGATGTTAGGCTTCCATGCTTTTACAGGGTCTGACACGTGTGGTAGATTTGCCGGTAGAACCAAATAGTGGTGATTCAAGGTGTTCGTGTCTTGTGATGATGAGATTCTGGAAGCATTGGCATCACTGGGGAACATTGATCCATCTCCAGAGACGTGCACACAGTTGGGACGATTTGTCTGCAGGCTTTACATGTCCAACGTATGCACCAAAATAAATGAGCTCCGTTTGTTCTTATATTCAAATCGTGCAGCTGCAGGAGAGTCTTTCTCCAACTACAGGTTCATTAACTCCACATATTCTTTTGGCATATTACATAGCAATGATTTGAAGAAGGTTACCCATGCCTTCCCGCTCCAGCTGAGTGTGGCTGGAACTTCAGAGCTGCTGCATTTCATTTTGTTCATATCTATGTTTGAATCCACCAGCACCTGAAGCAATCGTGAACTTAGTCAAGTGTGGACGTAAATGTGGATGCAAGAGGATGTGCCTCCCTAATTGTGTTAAGTCTTTATAACGTGACCTTCGAAATGGTACGATTAGACCATGGTTTGCGAGTTCAAAGTTAATGACAGGCATCAGTCCCCTCTGAAGAACCTCCAAGTCGAGTTCTTGTACACGTCTTCGAACGTCACGCGTTTCACAACCCAACTAAAATGTAACACACAGCCTATGTTGGTTGTTTCATTTAACCAAGAAGATTCTAAAATACTTAACAAGATTGCCATCCCAAACTACAAGTTCTAGATGGAAAGTGGACAAGGAAGCCATTCGCTTATCGAGGGTCGAACCCTTTATCATCTATGTGTAGCCCGCCCTTGTTAGATATCTGTCAATTCTATTTTTAAACATATTCACACTACTAGCATTAACATAATAATTTTACAGTTTGTTCCATTCATTTATCACCCTCTGTGAGAATTAGTGCTTTCTCTTGTCCAATCTACACCATTCCTAAAGTAATGATGCTTTGTGTGATCTGGTTCTACTGCCTTCTTGAAGTTTGGAATACATATTCCTATATCAACATCCTCATTACCACTCACAAATTTAGATACTCAATTCTGGAATCATTTTAGTCTTCGTTGTATTCTTTCTAGCTTGTCTATGTTCTTCTTACGATGTGACCGGCTTGTTTGTATACAATATTCCAAATGCGGTATAGCTATTGCTATATACATGGGAACAATTAGCTGTTTCTCCTTATATGTGATAGTTCTCCTAATGAGCCCTATAATTTGATTACCTTTTGAAGCAACAATCCCACATTGCTCTGAAACGTTCATGTCAGCATAAATTTTACTCCTAAGTCCTTTTTATATGTGGTTCTCCCTACTACACTATTACATGTTTAACCCATGTTTCCGTGTCCTATGTGTATACATTTACACTTCCCAAAACTGAATAACATTTGCCATTTTTGTTACCATTTAACTTATTTATGTAGATCATCCTGTAAACTTTGTCTATAGGTATCATGTGTAATCTTTCTGAATACGTTTGTGTCATTTGCAAAGTTGAGTAGTTTGCTAGATATGCCTTCTTCCAAATCATTTGTGTGTGTGTGTGTGTGTGTGTGTGTGTGTGTGTGCGTGTGTGTGTGTGTGTTTGTGTGTGAGTTAAAACAATGTAGGTCATAAAACTGATCCCTGTGGAACCTGAACAATTGCGTCACCATCCACCGAGTGAACAATTGCGTCACCATTCACCGAGTGAATAATTGCGTCACCATTCACCGAGTGCATTGCACACTATATTTTTCAAATATATTTATGCTGCTCACTATTGCACCAAACAATATTGTTTTTCTATCAACATTTTTAATTGCACAACATATAAGCACGCGTGGACGCACGCACGCTCGCACGTTCGCAGGCAGGCAGGCAGGCAGGCAGGCAGGCAGGCAGGCAGGCAGGCAGGCAGGCAGGCACGCACGCACGCACGCACGCACGCACGTACGCACGCACGCACACACATACACACACACACACACGCAAGCACACACACACATACACACACACACACGCACGCACGCATACACACAAGCACACACGCCATATTTTCCTTTCTTATCACCAGCGAGAATACTCACCCTATTCATTATATATGTGTGTATATATATATATATATATATATATATATATGTACAGCAACCTTACTCATTAGGTGTTGCGTTACCTTTAATCGCATTTGATTTATTTGTTACCATTGTTAGTTTACCATTGTTAGGGGTTTAGCCCATTTTTTTCATGTATACTATTTTGCTGGTGGGATCGAGTACCCCAGCCTTTCTGTTTGTACATTAAAAAGATTTAACCAGATATGCCATCCAAGCCAAAGGCCCAGATGGCAAGTGGACAAAGAAGCCATTGGCTTATCGAGAGTCCAACAATGTTCATCTACTTATAACCCGCCCTCCTGAGATATGTGTCAACCTTGTTTTTAAACATATTTACGCTGCTAGCAGTTACACAATCTGTAGACAATTTGTTCCATTCATCTATTGTCCTCTGTGAGAACGAGTGCTTCCTGATGTCCAATCTCCATTGATCCTTTACTAATTTTGCCTCATGTCTGCTATCCTTCTTGAGTGAGAAAAGCATATTTCTATCAATATTTTCATACCCATTCAATATCTTAAAAACTTCAATCTGATCTCCTCTTAACCTCCTTGTCTCTAGAGTTGTTAAACCACATTCTTTCAGGCGTTCTTCATAACTAAGGTCTCTAAGTTCTGGAATCATTTTAGTTGCTCTCCTTTGTATGCGTTCAAGCGTATCTATATCCTTCTTACGATATGGTCTCCATGCTTGTATACAGTATTCTAAATGATGTCTAACTATTGCTTTATAAAGAGGTATAATTAACTTTTTTCCCTTGTATGTTATGTTTCGTCTAATCAATCCAAGAATTTGATTACCCTTTGAAGCTGCAATACCACACTGCTCTGAAACTTTCATATCAGCGCTTATTGTAACTCCTAAGTCCTTTTCTTTTACAGTAGTACCCAGAACACTATCTCCCATTTGATAGTTTACATTCAAGTTCCCATGTCCTGTGTGTAGGCATTTACATTTCCCAAAATTTAACAGCATCTGCCATTTCTCAGACCATTTCACTAATCTGTCTAGATCGTTTTGTAAATGTTGTTTATCACCATCAGTATTAACCTTTCTAAACAGTTTTGCGTCATCCGCAAATTTCAGTACGTTACTTGTTATACTTTCGTCCAAGTCATTGATATAAATTAAGAATAATATAGGTTCTAATACTGATCCTTGAGGTACCCCACTCAAAACCGATTTCCAATTTGAAACTTCTCCATCTACTACAACTCGTTGTCTTCTTTCAGTCAACCATTGTTCTATCCAGTCAGTTATGCTATCCCCGATACCATGGGCTTTTAATTTAAGTAGTAATCTTTGATGGGGCACTTTGTCAAAAGCTTTCTGAAAATCTAAGTAGATAATATCTACTGGCGATCCCATGTCTATCCACTTAGTGATTTCTTCCAAAAAACATAACATATTTATTAAGCATGACCTCGCTTTAATGAATCCATGTTGAGATGAATTTAATAATTTATGCTTAACGAGGAAGTCCACCATATGGTCTTTAATTAACCTTGCAAATAATTTACAAATCACTGACGTTAAACTCACTGGTCTGTAACCCTTTTTAAATAATGGTATGATGTTTGCTTGTTTCCATTCAAACGGAACAACTCCCTCTTTTAATGACAAGTTGAATACTCTTACAAGTGGTATACTGATTTATTCTACTGTTTCCATTAGTAATTTTGGAGGAATCCCATCCACTCCCGGTGATTTGTTATCCTTCACTGCCTTTATTTTCTTAGCTACCAATTCTGGAGTTACAACTAACGGACCTAAATAGTCAGATTTAGCCCCCTGAAATTTAGCATCAGCAACTGGTAATGAACTAATATCTTCTTTGGTAAACACTGAACTGAAGTAACCATTTAGGTCTTCCGCCATTAAAAACCCCTGTGATATTATATTTCCAGCACTGTCTTCTAGAGGTCCAACCTTGTCTTGTACGTTTTGTTTACTCCTGACATATGCATAAAAACTCTTGCTGTCATTTTTTATGTTACTTGCCAATTTTTGCTCATAGCTTCTTTTAGATTGTCTGATTTCAGTTGTGGCTGCATTAAGTGCCTCTTTGTATTTTGCATAGTCTTCTTCCTTTCTGGTACGCCTATAAACCCTCCACATAGTTTGTTTTAGCATTATTTTTCTAATTGCCTCTTTTGACAAGTGTTTCTTTCTACACCGTTTTCCTTGTTTTTGAAAGGGAACAAATTTATCGATGATACTCCAACATTCAGTCGCGGTCTTATTCATCAGCATGTTATTCCAATCTGGCTTTGCTAAGTATTTTCTCATATCTTTGTAGTTACCTTTGTGGAAGTTTCTCTTTTACGTTTTCTTATTTTTACTTTCTGATTTTACATTGATATCAAAATGTATTTGATTATGGTCACTATTACCCAATGGTTCAAATATTTTTACATTGTCCACTAATTCTTTTTGTGATGACAAAACTATATCTAATACATTTTCTCCCCTGGTTGGTTCTAGTACGTGCTGAGTAAGAAAGCTATCCTGGATTAAACATAGAAATTGTTGATCCTCAATCTCTGTGCTCTCTAGAGAATTCCATTGTATGTGGGCAGTTATTTGTAGCTCCTGGAATGATAGCAAAGAAAATTAAGAAGACGAAAGATACAAAAATCACCTGGAATTGTGGGATACCACCAAAGCCATATCACATATTACAAGCATGGAGGCCATATCACATATTACATGCGTGGAAGCCATATCGTAAGAAGGATATAGACAAGCTAGAAAGAATACAACGAAAAGCAACTAAAACGATTCCATAATTGAGAGGCCTTAGTTTTGAAAGCCGCTTATTAGAATGAGGTTTGACAAAACTATGTTGATAGCAATATGTTCTTCAAACTTAAAGAAGGCAGTAGAACCAGAGGAAACAAAGCAGCATTAGTTAAGGAACAGTGTAGGTTGGACATGAGAAAGTATTCATCCTTACAGAGGGTGGTAACGTAATGGAACAAACTGTCAAATGATTGTGTTAATGGAACAAACTGTCAAATGATTGTGTTAATGGAACAAACTGCCAAATGATTGTGTTAATGCTAGTAGTGTGAATACGCTTAAAATATAATTGACAGATATCTGATATTTATCGCAGGACATAAAGAAACATGACCGCCCATCCGATTGCACGCTAGCGCAGAAATATGCATCCACGCGCGCGCGTGCACACACACACACGCACACGCACACGCACACGCACACGCACACACACTATTGTAATTTGTTGAAAGTTTTGAGACAAATCATTGTGCTGTTATTTTACGACCGCTTAATGGCGGAAATATCCTTCTAGAAATCTTAGTTAGCAGCTGGTAACAATATGTTACAAACTCATATACATAATACATATGTATGTGTGATAAAGTAACTTAAAATCGATGCCCGTATCATATGTATATATATATATATATATATATATATATATATATATATATAATATATATATATATATATATATATATATATATATATATATATATATATATATATATATATATATATATATATATATATATACATATATATATATATATATATATATATATATATATATATATATATATATATATATATATATGTATATATATATATATATATATATATATATATATATATATATATATATATGTATATATATATATATAAAATATATATATATATATATATATATATATACTGATATGTGCTTTAACAATACAGGTAGTTCATTGTGCATGCATTTATAACAACATATCTAATTTTTATAAAAAAAATTACTTTAATAAGCATTTTCTAGTTTCTGCTTATGCATTAGATGTATTATTCTAATTGACATCTTTTAGAGATTAATAATTCTTTCACATTTGCAATGCCATATCATTATGCCATAATGTACCTGTGGTAGGATTACATAATTATATAAAACTAATTTATATGTAAGGGTAAATAATATATATAGCATTGATAATTCCAATAACATATATTTAACAAGATTTAACAAGATTTGCCATCCAAGCCAACGGCCCAGATGGCAAGTGGACAAGGAAGATATTGGCTTATCGAGAGCCCAACAATTCTCATCTACGTGTAAACCGCCCTCCTGTGATATACGTTAACCTTGTTTTTAAACATATTCACCTTGCTAGCAGTTACACAATCCATAGGCAATTTGTTCCATTCATTTATTATCCTTTGTTTTCTGGACAAACGGGATGGTTGACTGTATTAATTGTCTTTGTCGTCACCGATGTCACATCCATCCTAATAGAGCCTAATACAGATTTAACGACCATGACTCACGATGCGAGAGTTACGCCAGGATGGGATAGAAACAGGCTCTGAAAGAAGAACTACTCAAATGGAATAACGAATTCACATCAAGGGATACATCCTTGAACACAGTTAATGAAATGTACACGGAATTCTAAACTATTCTTGAATCAATAATGAACTCTCACATACCAACTAAAATAATATCTTTGTATCCAAACACCTTGGATCAACAGGCGAATCAAACGATTACACAAACGTAAACAAAGAGCTTTCAACACACACAAACAACAGAAAAATCAAGCCAGTTATGAAATTTTTCGTAAAGCACGTAAGACCACACACGAAGAGACAAGAACTACACATAGAAGATATATCTCGTCCATTTGTTCTGACTCACCCAAACGATTCTGGTCCTACATCAAAAGCCTGAAAATTTATACAATCGGAATACCAACCCTAACCAAAGACAACAGGCTAGAGTCAGATAACAAACTGAAAGCCGAAATTCTGAATAACCAGTTCAAGTCAGTCTTCACAAGCGAAAACACCAACTTACCACAAGAACCAAACATAAACATACCAGCCATGCCAGACATCATCATCACAACAGATGGGGTTGCTAAACTACTTCATGGCTTAAATCCAAACAAGGCAACAGGACCCGACGAGGTGCCCGCCAAAATCCTCCAACTTGCCGCCAACGAATTGGCTCCAGCCCTCAGTCTAATCTTCCAGAAATCACTCACCACAGGGGAACTCCCACTCTCTTGGTTACGAGCCAACATCACCCCCATATTCAAGAAGGGAGACCGGTCCCTTGCATCAAATTATCGTCCCATCTCCTTAACATCGATATGTTGCAAAATCCTCGAACACATTATATTCTCTAACATCATGAACCACTTTGACCAATACGTAATCTTAACAGATAGACAACATGGCTTCCGCAGAAAACACTCCACAGAATCTCAATTAACACTCACCACACACGATCTAGCTAATTCTTTAAATAACAAATCCCAGACTGACATGATAATAATGGACTTCTCAAAAGCATTTGACACCGTCCCCCACAACCGGCCTCTAAATAAATTAAACAGATATGGCATCCACAATAATACACACACCTGGATCTCAAACTTCCTTAAACGTCGCAAACAAAGAGTTGTTGTCGGCGGAGAACACTCGACCTGGACCAACGTTGTTTCGGGTGTACCCCAGGGCACGGTACTGGGACCGTTACTTTTCCTCACATACATCAATGACCTACCTGACAATATTCACTCCACAGTCCGTCTGTTTGCAGATGACTGTGTCCTCTATAGAGAAATAAAAAATGAGTCTGACTCACATGAACTCCAGAAAGATCTAAACCGGCTGGCACAATGGGAACATGACTGGCAAATGCATTTCAATACACAAAAATGCTTCGTCATGAGAATTACACACGCAAGACATGTAAAACACTACAGTTACACACTAGGAGATTCAACACTACAAGAAACTGACAGTCATCCCTATCTAGGAGTCTGCATCACCAAAGATCTCACCTGGAACAAACACATCCATCGGATCACAGCCTCAGCTAACCGCACACTTGCATTCATCAGACGGAATCTCCACTCATGCCCCCAAAACATCAAAACAACCGCCTACACAACCCTTGTTCGCCCACTCCTAGAATATTCATCATCCGTATGGGACCCCCACACCCAGGTTCTCATTAACAAAATAGAGATGGTACAAAGACGGGCGGCTCGCTTTTGCCACAACAACTACACATCCCGAGAAACTGGGTGTGTGTCAGAAATGATAAAAAAATTACACATAGAACTATTAACAACCAGAAGAATAAACAGACGGCTCACCATATTCCACAAAGCCATCCACAGTCATCTATCATTGCCTGTTGCAAACCTCCTCCAACCCACCAAACGCCATTCCCGGCATCTAAATAGCAAAGCCTTCAACACTATACACGCGAGCAAAAACTGTTAAAAATTTTCTTTTTTTCCCCGAACAATAAAAGATTGGAATTCATTACCAGACGCAATAGTCAACATCACAGAACCACAGCAATTTAAGCAAGCACTCACACACCTAGCCCCAAACAAACATGACTAAATAGCATTCACACACAACCCTGACCGTTTGACTCCATAGGAGTGTTGGCCAGTAACAATACAAGACAAGACAAGACAAGACAAGAAATCAATACATTGAATATTTTGGCAGATATTCACAAGTTCGCGCTCTGTATATCACGTGTTCCATCCCATATCACCACAGGTCAACAATACAGGATCATATTACAAACGGCCTTCATCCCAATCGCGCTGTTTGACCAACCATTCATCTAGGCTTAAGCGGCACTTAGGCAAAACAAGCGACAACGATGGTCAAGAACTGGTGCGGCGGATCATTTGGTTTGGTGGTCGCCTCGTGACGAAGAGGTGTTAGGTTCACACGCACGCACGCCCGCACGCACGCACGCATGTACCTGTGTTTGTGGAAGGCTCTAAACCCGAAAAGACAGTCCAGCCGTTGTGACGACATTGTGTGTGCATGAGCGTTATGGATGAGTTCCCATATAATTTCTTGTTAGAAATATTTACGAAAAGACAGTTGTGGACAGACTGAGATGGGCAGGAAATGTCCAGAGATTGAGTAACGAGAGATTTCCGATATCATATGGAGACAAGATGATGGTGGCATAAGGAGAAGACGAAGACTAACATTAAGATGGACGTGTGACACAACTGTAGTAAATGCCGTTGTAGAAAGTTAACATTGAGAGCGAAACTTTGGAAGAAGAGCGAGCGACGCGGCGCCAAGTTGTACGTAGAGAGGACAGCATTGTCCTCGCGATGGGCTTGGCAGATAACTGCAACATGAACAACATATAACTGGTAACTGATACGATGTCCTTCGCCGATGAAATGATATATCCCTTGCTGACGTTTCAACGCATTTCTCATCTAGCGACATGTACCACAATCCGGACAATAATGTAAGTTCAATGAGAGACAATCCGGACAATAATGTAAGTTCAATGAGAGACTATCCGGACAATAATGTAAGTTCATTGAGAGACAATCCGGACAATAATGTAAGTTCAATGAGAGACAATCCGGACAATAATGTAAGTTCAATGAGAGACTATCCGGACAATAATGTAAGTTCATTGAGATACAATCCAGACAATAATGTAAGTTCATTGAGAGACAATCCGGACAATAATGTAAGTTCAATGACAGACTATCCGGACAATAATGTAAGTTCAATGAGAGACAATCCGGACAATAATGTAGGTTCAATGAGAGACACTCCGGACAATAATGTAAGTTCAATGAGAGACTATCCGGACAATAATGTAAGTTCAATGAGAGACAATCCGGACAATAATGTAAGTTCAATGAGAGACAATCCGGACAATAATGTAAGTTCAATGAGAGACACTCCGGACAATAATGTAAGTTCAATGAGAGACTATCCGGACAATAATGTAAGTTCAATGAGAGACAATCCGGACAATAATGTAAGTTCAATGAGAGACTATCCGGACAATAATGTAAGTTCATTGAGAGACAATCCGGACAATAATGTAAGTTCAATGAGAGACAATCCGGACAATAATGTAAGTTCAATGAGAGACAATCCGGACAATAATGTAAGTTCAATGAGAGACAATCTGGACAATAATGTAAGTTCAATGAGAGACAATCCGGACAATAATGTAAGTTCAATGAGAGACACTCCGGACAATAATGTAAGTTCAATGAGAGACACTCCGGACAATAATGTAAGTTCAATGAGAGACACTCCGGACAATAATGTAAGTTCAATGAGAGACAATCCGGACAATAATGTAAGTTCAATGAGAGACACTCCGGACAATAATGTAAGTTCAATGAGAGACAATCCGGACAATAATGTAAGTTCAATGAGAGACAATCTGGACAATAATGTAAGTTCAATGAGAGACAATCCGGACAATAATGTAAGTTCAATGAGAGACACTCCGGACAATAATGTAAGTTCAATGAGAGACACTCCGGACAATAATGTAAGTTCAATGAGAGACAATCCGGACAATAATGTAAGTTCAATGAGAGACACTCCGGACAATAATGTAAGTTCAATGAGAGACAATCTGGACAATAATGTAAGTTCAATGAGAGACAATCCGGACAATAATGTAAGTTCAATGAGAGACAATCTGGACAATAATGTAAGTTCAATGAGAGACAATCCGGACAATAATGTATGTTCAATGAGAGACAATCCGGACAATAATGTAAGTTCAATGAGAGACTATCCGGACAATAATGTAAGTTCAATGAGAGACAATCTGGACAATAATGTAAGTTCAATGAGAGACAATCCGGATAATAATGTAAGTTCAATGAGAGACAATCCGGACAATAATGTAAGTTCAATGAGAGACAATCTGGACAATAATGTAAGTTCAATGAGAGACAATCCGGACAATAATGTAAGTTCAATGAGAGACTATCCGGACAATAATGTAAGTTCAATGAGAGACAATCCGGACAATAATGTAAGTTCAATGAGAGACTATCCGGACAATGAAACAAGTCAAATGTGTTGCACGACGATCAGGATAAAAACACAAGTTCATTGTGTTTTTTTCAGTATATAGGCATTTAGTTTTATGTTTATGGCCTTACTTAGCCTTGTAGACATTCCCTTGTAGACATTCCTTGTAGGCATTCACGTTCATTCGTGCTTTTAGAAAATGCTATGATTTTTTCACGGGCGACAGAAACAGGGACACTTAAGTAAATATAATTATCCCACGACCAAAAGATTATAATCTACATCCGGATGCCGCGTGATACCAGTACATTAAGCAAATACACGGAATGCATATTGCATGAACTAGTTGTGCGTTCCACCATTGAAAAACGAGAGGGTCCAATGTCCACTAATACATGTACGGTGCCGAGACGACCCCATTTACCTTATACATGACTTCTTTGTTAGGCATAAATTATTAAATCCATCTAAACGTGGATTCCTAAAAGCGAGGTCATCATTACCAATTATGCTGTTTTTTTACACGAAATCACTAAATGGGTAGATGAGGGATCGCCAATAGATACTATCACCTTAGATTTAGGCAAACATGCTTCATCAAAGCCTACTACTTAAATTGAAAGCCCATGGTATTGGGATGGCATAATCATCTGGAGAAAAAAATGGCAACGTATTGGGGGAGAATCAGTTTTGAGTTAGGTACCACAAGGATCAATATTAGGACCTTTATCATTCTTAATATTATTATTACGTCAATGACTTGGACGATAATATGACAAGCAAGGTATTGAAATCTGTGGATGACACAAAAGTGTTTAGAAAGATTAATAGTGATGGAGCAAACATCATTTACAAAACGATCTAATTAAATTAGTGAAATAGTTTTTAAAATGGCACACATGACACGGGAACTTGGATGTAAGCCATAACATGTGAGACACACACTACCATAAAATGTGAGACACGCACTACCATAACATGTGAGACACACACTACCATAACATGTGAGACACGCACTACCATAACATGTGAGACACGCACTACCATAACATGTGAGACATACACAACCATAACATGTGAGACGCACACAACCATAACATGTGAGACGCACACAACCATAACATGTGAGACACGCACTACCATAACATGTGAGACACGCACTACCATAACATGTGAGACACGCACTACCATAACATGTGAGACATACACAACCATAACATGTGAGACGCACACAACCATAACATATGAGACACACACAACCATAACATGTGAGACACACACAACCATAACATGTGAGACACACTACCATAACATATGAGACACACACTACCATAACATGTGAGACACACACAACCATAACATGTGAGACACACACTACACTAACATGTGAGACACACACTACCATAACATGTGAGACACACACAACCATAACATGTGAGACACGCACAACCATAACATGTGAGACATACACAACCATAACATGTGAGACGCACACAACCATAACATGTGAGACACACACAACCATAACATGTGAGACACGCACTACCATAACATGTGAGACACGCACTACCATAACATGTGAGACACGCACTACCATAACATGTGAGACATACACAACCATAACATGTGAGACGCACACAACCATAACATATGAGACACACACAACCATAACATGTGAGACACACACACTACCATAACATGTGAGACACACACTACCATAACATGTGAGACACACACTACCATAACATGTGAGACACACACTACCATAACATGTGAGACACACACAACCATAACATGTGAGACACGCACAACCATAACATGTGAGACACACACTACCATAACATGTGAGACACACACTACCATAACATGTGAGACACGCACAACCATAACATGTGAGACACGCACTACCATAACATGTGAGACACGCACTACCATAACATGTGAGACACGCACTACCATAACATGTGAGACACACACACTACCATAACATGTGAGACACACTACCATAACATGTGAGACACACACACTACCATAACATGTGAGACACACTACCATAACATGTGAGACACACACTACCATAACATGTGAGACACACACAACCATAACATGTGAGACACACACTACCATAACATGTGAGACACACACTACCATAACATGTGAGACACACTACCATAACATGTGAGACACACACTACCATAACATGTGAGACACACTCCCATAACATATGAGACACACACTACCATAACATGTGAGACACACACTACCATAACATGTGAGACACACTCCCATAACATGTGAGACACACAACCATAACATGTGAGACAAACACTACCATAACATGTGAGACACACTACCATAACATGTGAGACACACACTACCACTAACATGTGAGACACACACTACCATAACATGTGAGACACACACTACCATAACATGTGAGACACGCACTACCATAACATGTGAGACACACACTACCATAACATGTGAGACACACACAACCATAACATGAGACACACACTACCATAACATGTGAGACACACACACTACCATAACATGTGAGACACACACTACTATAACATGTGAGACACACACTACCATAACATGTGAGACACGCACTACCATAACATGTGAGACACGCACTACCATAACATGTGAGACACACACTACCATAACATGTGAGACACACACTACCATAACATGTGAGACACACACTACCATAACATGTGAGACACACACTACCATAACATGTGAGACACACACTACCATAACATGTGAGACACACACTACCATAACATGTGAGACACACACAACCATAACATGTGAGACACACACAACCATAACATGTGAGACACACACAACCATAACATGTGAGACACACACAACCATAACATGTGAGACACACACAACCATAACATGTGAGACACACTACCATAACATATGAGACACACACAACCATAACATGTGAGACACACACACTACCATAACATGTGAGACACACACTACCATAACATGTGAGACACACACAACCATAACATGTGAGACACGCACAACCATAACATGTGAGACACACACAACTATAACATGTGAGACACACACAACCATAACATGTGAGACACACACAACCATAACATGTGAGACACACACTACTATAACATGTGAGACACACACTACCATAACATGTGAGACACACTACCATAACATATGAGACACACACAACCATAACATGTGAGACACACACACTACCATAACATGTGAGACACACACAACTATAACATGTGAGACACACACACAACCATAACATGTGAGACACACACTACCATAACATGTGAGACACACACTACCATAACATGTGAGACACGCACTACCATAACATGTGAGACACGCACTACCATAACATGTGAGACACGCACTACCATAACATGTGAGACACGCACTACCATAACATGTGAGACACACACACTACCATAACATGTGAGACACACTACAATAACATGTGAGACACACACACTACCATAACATGTGAGACACACTACCATAACATGTGAGACACACACTACCATAACATGTGAGACACACACAACCATAACATGTGAGACACACACTACCATAACATGTGAGACACACACTACCATAACATGTGAGACACACTACCATAACATGTGAGACACACACTACCATAACATGTGAGACACACTCCCATAACATATGAGACACACACTACCATAACATGTGAGACACACACTACCATAACATGTGAGACACACTCCCATAACATGTGAGACACACAACCATAACATGTGAGACAAACACTACCATAACATGTGAGACACACTACCATAACATGTGAGACACACACTACCATAACATGTGAGACACACACTACTATAACATGCGAGACACACACTACCATAACATATGAGACATACACAACCATAACATGTGAGACACACACTACCATAACATGTGAGACACACACAACCATAACATGCGAGACACACACTACCATAACATGTGAGACACACACACTACCATAACATGTGAGACACACACTACTATAACATGCGAGACACACACTACCATAACATGTGAGACACGCACTACCATAACATGTGAGACACGCACTCCCATAACATGTGAGACACACACTACTATAACATGCGAGACACACACTACCATAACATGTGAGACACACACTACCATAACATGTGAGACACGCACTACCATAACATGCGAGACACACACTACCATAACATGTGAGACACACACTACCATAACATGTGAGACACACACTACCATAACATGTGAGACACACACTACCATAACATGTGAGACACACACTACCATAACATGTGAGACACACACAACCATAACATGTGAGACACACACTACCATAACATGTGAGACACGCACTACCATAACATGTGAGACACGCACTACCATAACATGTGAGACACGCACTACCATAACATGTGAGACACACACTACCATAACATGTGAGACACGCACTACCATAACATGTGAGACACACACAATCATAACATGTGAGACACACACTACCATAACATGTGAGACACACACTACCATAACATGTGAGACACACACTACCATAACATGTGAGACACGCACTACCATAACATGTGAGACACGCACTACCATAACATGTGAGACACACTACCATAACATGTGAGACACACACAACCATAACATGTGAGACACACACTACCATAACATGTGAGACACACACAACCATAACATGTGAGACACACACAACCATAACAGGTGAGACACCCACTACCATAACATGTGAGACACACACTAGCATAAAATAATAAAAAGAGCTTATGAATAACAATAAGGCTGACATGAAAGTTGTGGAAATGTAATTGACCTGGAATCCTGCATTAGGCAAGTAATAATCTATGCAATCTGTTAAATAACTTGTCTAACATATTTTATCATATCTATTGGAGAAAAGTGGTGATTTCAATGCTTTGATAAATAAACAATGACATTTCCACTAGGCACAAGTATAGATAATGTGTTGTTGTTAGCCTTATCTGCTACAAAATGAAATCATGAAATTGTATAAAACAACACAAAAATGTCCACCAAAGGAGGACACATGCTGATGCACACGCATGCACGCAAAATTCACTGGCCCAATGATGGCTATAAAAACATGATTGGCCCAATGACGGCTGTCATTGGTTTAACTGATAATGATAGCTGCCAATCATTGGCCCAATCAGGTGTTGTTAGCTGAGACAAGTAAAGGGCCAATAATATTTTCATTGGGCCAATAAAAAACAGCCAACGATGAGCCAATGAAAAAGGCACGTTTGAACTTCATTGGCCCAACTGGGACATGTTTCTGTTTGTTTGACCAACACGTTCTGTCGCTTCTTCAACAGCCAGTTCTTGCAACCTAGTCAGATTCACTATGCAGGCCTAATGATTCAGAGTTTCACTAAAGTAGTTCGGAGATGAACAAACCGACACATTTCTTGGAATCGTTTTGTCATATGCACGACCATAAATGTTTTACTGCTTAGCGTGTTTGAATAAAGGCTTTCATAAATACATTCTCAAATATATTTCAGATTGAGACTTTTTGTGGGCGCAAGCAGAGAGCAAGGGGGTTGAGTAGTAGATTGTTGCTAAATTTAGTTTTTTTTATAGCGAACAAATTGTTTACAGATGTAGTCTTCACATTTTGCATTGAACTTAACCACAATATACATTTTAGATATCCGAGTAGAGGAAATAAAGTTAAATAAATGTAACATTATAAACCTGCAAGTAATTATTATACATTGAAACCGAAATATTCGGCGATGTCAATCACGTTTCTTGTGAGGTAAACAACGTCTAATGAATGAAACAAGCCAAAAAGTCGGGATTTGTGTACATTCAAGCTTACTAGTATTTCCACCATGTATGTATACATACGTACGTACGTGCGTATATCTTCGTGCGTGCGTATACATACATACATGCATGCATACATACATACATACATACATACATACATACATACATACATACATACATACATACATACATACATACATACATGCAAACATACATACATCCATACAAAAACGGTAACAGCATGAAGGTATTCCAAGTGGTAAAAATCCTTGCTGGGAAGAAAAGGAAGAATTCAGGACTTGGTATCAAAGATAATAATAGGAGTATGTTATGCTCAAAGGAAAAAATCAAAGAGCGTTGGCAAACGTACTGCAAGAACCTTTACAGGGAAGATCAAACACTCATCGATCAAACATAATGGGAAATAACATACATCGATGTTATACACGAAACAAAGTAGACGAAGAACAGTCTTTTTGCAAGGAAAGGGTACTACAGGTGCAATGTGACCCTGTAACATCACAGAGAAAGCAGAAACGAAGAACAACGACCTTGAGCTATGGTTGATGTTCATAGACTACATCAAAGCATTTGATAATGTCCGCCATTGTGCCCTGTAGGAATCCCTGCTTTTGGTGTACCGAAACATCCGATGTGATTGTTAAAAATGTAGAAACTAAGGCAAATGGTGTGGTAAGAGTGGGACGGGCATGGTATTGTGTTATTGCTTGAAATATATTTATTGCAATCTAATGTAATGTCCTGTTTTATTCTGTATTGCAACACTACAGTCATAACAAGTAGAACGCTGTACATGATCATACCGATACCGGTGTAACAGGGAGCTATGGCACTCTTAAAAAAAATTCCAAGAATCTGCACATCAAATGTAGCAGAGTTGAAATGATGAGTGGCGCCACTGGTGGGGCGTTTAGATAATGAGTTAAAATGGTCGATAGAAGGCGCCACCAAAATTCGATAGAACGCCATGTGATTTGGTTTGCGTCGTTGCATGAACTACGCTACGGAAACATGGCTGAAAGCAGTTCTTCGTTGACAGTAAGTATAGATGAACGTTTTACATTATAATGAAAAAGTACTTTCATAATGTACATTTTATTTGACCCAATGAATATCAAAATAACGTTGTTGCGAAGAAAATAATTCGCCATCAGCGCCAAGGCCAGGGCCATGGCGTGGGCATGGACATGGTATGTCATTATCATGTGCCGTGGGTCTAGCTTGAGTCTTTTGAAAAATGGCTTAGACAGTCATAGTGTTTATGCAGTTGTTTTAACATGTTTCTATAAAAGATTTTTCGTCTGCAACTTGCAGTTTGTTTAAACAAATTAACAAATAGAAAACCGACAGAATGTAGGCTAACTTCTGCTGCAGGATGCGTTGGAACAAGCGCACGTGTTGCACCACGTGAAACTGAAGCTGCCATTACTAACGAAGATCGGCAGCATTCTGATGACGGATATTCGGAGCAACGACCAAGTCGACGTTGAGAAGACAAGATATCGTTTCTTCCGGTAAACTGAACATCTTCGTGGACCCACGCCAACACGTTGTGTTGTTTTGTGCAAATGCTGGCAATATTTCTAGAAATAAATCTGCTTTCGACTATTTGGGAGAAATAATTGGGAGGAAAGTGAAAATTTAAATAAATTATATTATGTTGTTTTACCTATTAGTTTAAAGATAAATGTTTGATGAACATTAATTATTGTAAGAGCGTGATTAAAACAAATACTGATTTGGCTTGCATTAAATAACACATATTGTAGGAAACACATTTCAATTGTTAATGGGTGCATTTCCATTTGTACATGTTCTTTTACTAAAGTCTACATTACACCTTTGTGAACAGCGGCAAATTTAGGGGGTCATTGGGCAATAGCCCCCCTTGGCTTAATTTTTTATTTGTTTATGCATAACTACATGGTTCAGGCCTCGACATTACGTCGCATTTTTTCGGGCTGTCAGGTCAGTTCAGGCCACAAGTTTCCACATTTTACAGGCCCGGTGGGCCAACATAGTTTCAGATCATTTTCATCCCATTAGTCACAGCCATAGATCATCGTTTCAATCGCTTGTCCTTGCCATCCACCCCCGCTCTACAGTTAAACTCAATCTTCATCACATCTGATTTTGTGTTGTCGCTTCGTATAGTTGCCATCTTGTTTTGATATGTATGAGCCTCACAAAAAAGTTTGTATGATGTCGCTACTAGCGACGACATGCGGACATTTTGTGAATTGCGGATGCCCATATTTACTAGGTTTGCGCTGTGTTACTATATAATATCGGTATATTGCAGCATTTTCTTCTGCGCGATACGTATCGGCTATCGTGATAACCTTTTGACATACCGACTGGTTCATGGACTGTCCGCTAAGTGTCACGACAGCACCTAACATACATTCCAGGACCTTCTAAGGTGCAGTTAACTAAGTTTACATATTATATTTGAAAGAAATAAATCCAATTGTAACAGTCATAGTTATATACAGTGTTAGGTCTGGTTCGCTCGTCGTATTTACGAGTTTAACTAGCTGTAACCTGATACACACACCGCGGTATCACCCGTCGTTCTCAATACACGACCTGTGTGCTGTGGCTTCGACAGAGGGCATATGTCATGATTCTGAAACGATTCCTGCAGCAACATTGTCTGCCATACAGAATACTGACAGATAACATGAAAGTAAATCACCAACGGCAAAATAAATAACTGCCAAACTCACATCCTTCGACTTGTAATGCGATGTATTACAAAAATAGTGTTTTTTAAATCAATAAAAACTTTTGGGCCAGTAACTTTTTTGGGAGCCATTAACTTTTAACATATACTGGCCTGACAGGCCACTGGGTACAAAAGCTTAATGTCAAGGCCTGTGGTTGAATGGTAAACTAATGTGTGAATCGACTAAGCTGAAGAGAATAAATCTTTGCTTGTGTGATGTTTCTAATGGTACACATGTATATCATCGAATCTCATGAAACGTTGACACATCAAGTTTTCAACGATGAAAAATAGAACTATTCATGTCATATTCATATCTGGCTATTTTCATATACATGCATGTTGTGGTGTTTGAGAAAAGATATGCCGATCACTAAGTCCTACTGTACATCGATACAGTGTAAGACATTTTCCTCTGATCTGTCTTATGAATCCCAGACATGATTCCATTCAATGGTGTTAAACTACAAATAGTTATACCTAGTTAAATGTGATGAGTGTGACATACCACAACGTGCTACTGCTATGGGAAATACTTGGGCACTTCATTTTAATTAATTCAGTCTTACAGAGGCTTATCCACATTGTTTTACTGGCTATGTATTGAAGACTACTCATTTTGCAATGGGTGTCATCTCGATAAAGGCAATCCCAAAAATATTGCAATGATGTATTTGTATTTTGAAATAGAGGATTTTGTAGCAGTCTAAGCTTTATGGCCATATGTATTATAGTAAATTATCAACGAACGTTTCACACTTGGATTCGTAAGGCAGACAAAATGCATTTTTAGAAAATACAAAACTAATTTTGTTGGTTTAAAAGTTGTTACCATACTTGGAAAACATTTATTTGTGGATGAATATGTATAAGCATACATCAATGCCATGCTACAGTCGTATTGTAGCTCAGATGTTGTGTTCTGTATTGTATTTCATCAACGTTGAGCAGTTTTCAAATGTATTATGTACTTGTATATGATACATCATTGTTTCTAAATAACAAATACATTGAAATGTAAACGTAGTAGACACAACTATGATTAATTAATGTGGAAAACATGTAACACTATAACAACAGCGACGTTTGCGAGACAGACTGGGATTCATAATGGAAACATTATTCAGCAGACATTGTCATATCTCTTCCAACCACTGTTTTGAGTCATTGGTGACAGTCAAGCAATGCATCCATCACATTGCTTGTTTCCTTAGTTCCCTTGGTAGGTGCTTCGATAACGTTCAATACATCATCCCTATGGCAATCCATATCTGGGCTAGCTCTGATGCTGTAAACTGTTTCGCCATCTTGGCTAAAGCCCCCTAATTTTGTTTAGCCAAATACAAATTGCTTTAGCCAAATTTGTTACATGCGTCAAGACAACAACAAATGTATTCTGTATTCTTTTAAACAAAGATGCTGGTTGCCAAAATGGCTCAAATGATTAAGTTTTGTTTAGCCAAATCCAATGCCATGTGGCCTATGGCCCAAATGGCCACCAGTAGCACTAGCCTAGCATATTTTTTCGTGAAGCCCCCACTGATATTTATTATTGTTCTTCATGATTGCCACATTAAAACATCATCCTTTTTGTTGTGCATTTGGCAAGTGCACCACTGACCCTCGTAAACTGCTGCCACATAGTCTTATTCCCCCAATTCCACGTTGTTGCCCTGTTCCTTGTCTCTCCTGTCCTGTCCTGTCAACTGTCCCATCCTTCTCCGTTCTGGTCACTGTCTATCCCTTCCAGAGTTTTTGTTAAGAGTCGGGACCCGGGTAATTTACCCGGCTATGGCGGTCCATGTACCTGGCTATCGTAGAGGAAGGCACAGTTTTATTATCCCTTGCGTCGGCTAATGACTGACCCTCTTTTGCATTAAACATTGCAGCTTCGAATCCCAAGGAGGTCAGCGATTGTTGATGATTATGACATGTGGCAACAAAACAGCGTTGGTCAACGAAGGTCATTTTGCGTTAATAAACGGCAGTTTTTAAAACATTTGCACAGACATTTTACGCGTCGCCAAAGCATATTTACAATTCGTAGCGTTACTTGTGGTTCGTAGTTAGTAGACAGTCAGCCATGCACCTAGCGAACAGATCGGCAACCACGTCACGCGTAGTGGACAGATTGGCAACCATGCTATATCGGCCCTGGTTCAGCAAAATAAGATGTTTATGAGACAGTCGTCCATAGTGTTTTTTTTAAAAGCAAACTAAGAAAAGGTAACGTTTGTTAAAGCATATCAAGAAATGTTACAGTCACTGAACTTGGCCAACATTATCCTTAAATAGCGTCTGAATATTCCATTATTGCCACAGTTTTACCGAACTGGTCAGCGTACGCTGTTGGTGGGTGGTGAACCCCTAGGCCCTACTAGTGACCTAGTCTGGCACTATACTGCCCTACTAGTGATCTACCGGTGGTCTGGCACTATAGTGCCATGAAATGGCAAAAGGGATCAAGTGACGACGAGGTGTTTTTGAGATATCGGACAAAACATAGTATTGCTTTGCTCTCTTGTGCATATTACGGCACAGTAATTATCCACAATTCTATAGATTATTTGACTATGTGTATTTATAAAAATGACTTGTATACCGGTTGCTGCACCATCTGCTATAGCCAAAGCCCTAGGAATGGGTCATAGTCATAGACTAGTACATAATATAATTTGTGTAGTTCGATAATCATAATTTTTTCATTAAATTTGTTTGCACTGCAACGATGACATAATTGTTAGTGGTTTAGAATATGGATGTCTTAGGCAAAGTTTCTTCTGATTTTTGTGAAAACGGCATATTATATTACGTATAGCGACTGGCTCTGCGCAATGATTCTTGCCTATGTTACTATACTGTTTATGACGTTGATTATATTTGGTAAATTAGTGTCACTTGCTTCCTTTTGGAAAAATGTGTGACATAAAGAAGTAGATGCTATCAAATCAACCTTGAATAACCACCCTTAACAAACACCAAGCAGGACAACGTTTTTGTGGGTCTTTTCAATTTGGAAATGCACTAAGTTTGGACACATGACCATTTCCAATGTTCATGTCAACAAGGTACTACTAGTAACCTTTGCTATTGGTTGCTGTGCGATAATTCATAATATTTTCATTAATTTGTTATGTGGTCATGAACATATGTATGGGCATTATTGGCCTATTTAGGAGAAAAACGTGATTAGGCAAAATAGTAATTTTCTATTGCTATATAAACTAAACTCTTGAATTTTTTTAATATGTTGTTTACCTAATAAAGGAATGTGCACAACTTGCAAAAATGGTTGTCATAGAACTTGTCCCACATTCTCATTTTGGGTTTTGAAATTCGTAAAATATCGGAAAAGTCTAAATTTAAGGCTGTAAAAGTATAGTGACTACATTCCTATTAAACCAAGAGGTTATTACCAGTATCCGTGACAACATATGATAGCAAAATGGATCTTGTACTCTAACGCAACAATTAAACACAGGCTGCTGAAAACACTCTGGGAAATTAAAGCAATTATATTTTTATTTTCGTGCACATATTTTCCTTCTCTATCATTTATTGATGTTACATCCTAAAATGCAGGTACCATTACATTATAAAATTATATATATATATATATATATATATATATATATATATATACATATACATATACATATACATATACATATACATATACATATACATATATATATATATATATATATACATATAAGTTCCTGATGTATCCACAATGGTCTGTGATATGTAGTGACTCGGCCACAGACTGAGCATGATAAGTGGTCCCTGTTTTGGGGTTCATGGTCCCTGCTATAGCCACACTGAACAAAAACCCTGCCTTTGCTCCCATTTTGTCCAATTCTCTCTGTTCCTGCTTGTTGTCTTCCACACATTGTGTTGTGTGTCGGCAAAGATACCCATCACTAAGTTTGTTCATGAGGTTCTCGGATGCCTTCTCAACTTTACTGTGTACACGTAGTCACGTACGTGGTTGCCAATTGCCCGCCACCCAGGGAAGCACAGATGATTCTGTTCATTTTCATAGCAGCAGGTATCATACCATGATATTTGTCTGGCAAAGTAGGTTCCCTGAATGGCATGAGGACATACACCTTCATCAGACCTTTGATGGGCGTCATGTTCCAGGCAGACATTCTTTCTTGGCTGGCTTCAATCTTTGGTGATGCTGACATGAAACCCACAAATGTAATCCTGGTTTGCATTTTTTATAAAGGTGCAACAAACTGTTCACATCCATAATTACTTTCACTGCCTTAGCAACAATGTCTGCCATTGTCTATCTATACAATAAAGTAGTTTGTGGCTCTGTACGTATTTCCCTCGTATCGCCATCAGTTTCATGCGTATGACATTTTGAAGGGTGCCTTCAGGCCCATGGGGATGGTTCGTACAGTAATTGTTTTTTCAAAATTCCCCAGATTCCCCGAGGGGTGGGGATATTATGAATCTATGTGGATATTTGACGTACAGATTATGTAACTCAGAACAGTAGGAGTTTGTAGTTATGTAAACTGGTTAGCAAATCTGTGCACGTTTCTATGATTGTTGCGTGATCTACGTCAACCATTCACTGATCTTTGTGAAACTGGCAGGTGTATGTCATTTTGGGGACAGGAAGTTGTCATTGCCACTGCCCTGTGAAACCTTATCTAAGTAGGGTGAGTAATTAATATACACGTATGTGGCAGATGGAATTCATAATCAGTATAATGCCACCACCCTACCCTCTGCATAGCGTAAGTTTATTATTGGCTTTTTGAAGTTTATCTCACAAACTACAAAATGCTTATCTTCACTGCCACTGTTATACACTCCCTGCAGCGATCTGCCTCACAAATCCCTCTGCCTCACATATATCCACATGTTCACAGTAATAAATAACCATTTGTGACTGCTAACTATGCCAGTTATCTCTGTTGAGTTAGGCAACAACGTTTACCTTACTAAATGAACAATATACAACACCAACACCAGTTATATCAGTATATCTTGTCTTTCTAATGTCTTTCTAAGGTACTATTTATGTATGATAACCATATAAATTAACAAATTCATCTTGTAAAAGTAGACAAAAGATACTTGTGCTGCAAGAACGTTTTTCACATGTTGTAGATCATCGTAACATTTTAGCACGATATATAATAATTGAATCGTTATGACATATCAACAATTTCTTCGTGCCCTGTTTTAATATTTGCACCACATTAAAAGTGTATTGCATTATGTTATAACGCAAGATTGTGATGTTACAATAGTTGCAACATGTTAAAGTATGTTACATGATAATTTATATATTAATATACCAAAATAATATAACAAATTGTTTAGTTTCTTACCATCATCTTCAGCATCAGCACTTTGTTATAAGAGTCATGGTTTCATAATTTTACCATGTTAAAAATTAGTCTAGGTACATTATGATATTGGCATATGTTAAAATGCATTCTATGAAGCTATAAGTGGTTCTTATTGTTTTTGCCCAATTATTTGCATCCTCTTTAGTTATATTCTGGAACTGACTGATGAAATTGTTACTGACATTTACAGTTACAATCTAAAAAGCTATGTGAAGTTGTAGACTCAAACTTTCCCGACACTGTGGCTGTGATAATAGAGTACATGAAGTACACCTTTATATCCTCAGATCTTCTAGAGCCACCAAGCTAACAAAGTGCATGATGCACCTAGTGTAAATCAGAATAATAATTAAGAGTAATAATAACCTATTTATTTCCAATATCAGCAGGAATTCCAGACTTGTAGAAGGAAAACGCAAAGTTCTGCTAAACCTCAAATGATCGGTAACCGTTAATTATTATCATCAAGAATATTTACATTTTAATGTGGGTTCATAAGAGAAGGTCATGTAGTATTTCTTAGTACATAAGTGATGCCATCTAGTGGACACAAGTGACACTAGTATGGTAAAAAGTTAACACTGCTTCAACGTGTGATGTGCTTTTTATTTTGTGTCTACATAACAACATTACTAGGAAAAACTGCATATTCCCAGAAAAACACCTAAAGTTGTATTTTTGTCCTTGCAGGCAGTGCTCCCTGCTCATCCTGGGGCTGGGGTTCCAATCCCTCCCCACCCAAAACCTGGAAAAGAGCACCTTCACAGCAATGTTGGCGAAAGGAGCTCGGCTGCTCTCACCGAAGTCCTTCCCAGAATTCCGCAGTTTATTCCATGTTCTTCTGTGGTTGGTCGAAAATCACTGGAAACATCCGACTTTGGCCCGGGTACTGACAGGGGCAGAGGTTGACGAAGCAACAGGTTTGATCGTGTTTTATGATATGATGGGGTAAAAGGTACAGCTAGTTCAAAGCTACAAATAATAGTATTCACAGTTTGTGGTGAATTAGTGTTTACTTTTTTACGAGTGTAGTATAAACCTTTGAAAAATAACAGCAACAGCAAAATTAATTCTGCACACACATTATCATGCATTATATGGATTAAGATAATTATAAATAAATGTTGCCATTTAGCGAATGCCTGGCCCGAGGCAACAATCCCAGAGTTACTGAAGCTGCGTGTGGAGATCCTGGCATCTGCTGACTGCGAAGTTTATGCCCTGAATCTGTGTCGATGGTGCTCAAAGCTTCCAGCTCTGTCCACCGAGGTCTCTGTCTACACAGTCTATTTCAGACTCCTTCATAAGTTGGACCAGATGGATGAATTCACAAATGTGGTAACTTTTATTAAAGATTAGTACGCTCTATATATTTATCAGACAATTATTTTGTCAAACCGAATGGGGTATACTTGCGTAAAGGTTCAGGGATAAAAATAAAGCACTTCCTGTTCCTGTGTCCTAATTAAATTAAGCAATTGTCTAATTACAAAGCAACTTGAGATTTTTTTTAGCATTGAAAATATTTAGAAATGTAAATATTACTGGTTTTATAATTCAATACATTTTGGAAGCTATAAATTATCTTGATGAGCAGCTGTGTTTATCCCATTTAGAGATGCAACATATTTGATCTACATAATAAAAACATTCTGCGTTGGAACTTTTCTCTGTCAGTGCAAGAATATGCGGTGCTGTTTTGGACTACGTGTGATTGAGGCGAGTGTGGCGTATGAATACGTCATGGTGCTGGTACAAACATTTCTCAGCATTGACTGGCTCAAACCAACTACGTATTGTTGCACAAAGGTTTGCTAAAACGCAATGCTACAGTTCTAGCAATTTATGTTCTTTTATAATTCAGTTCTTTCATAATTTTTTATAATTTACCTGGAAGGTCACAAGGAATATCTATAGTTTTGTCACCTGTCATTAGGAAAGTCAACAATCACTAAGAATGTTCTTAACTTTGTCAGCTGTCTTTAGAAATGTCATGAATGTCACTACAAATAATGTCCTTTAATATGTTGCATGTCATTAGAAATGTCCTATTCTGTCATTTATCACAAGGAATGTCCTTAATTCAGTCTCTTAGAACACATTTCCTTAATTTGGTTGCATGTCACAACGAATTGTTTTTGTTCTTTCCGGTCACTAGAAGTTGCTGCAACACTGGATGCAAGTTGAGTGGACGGCGGCAGCAGGGCATACACAGTTCCTGGCTAGTGTCGCATGTCTCACCGAGAGAGCGGTCAACTCGTGGCAAGCCGTTAGTCTAGTCGAGACAATGTATGGTCTGGTCAGTATACATGCACTTCATCTTTTACGCTAAATATGTCTTGGTGGATATTGTCAGAACAGCTGTCAAAAAAAAAACCTGAGGAGTTTAATGGCTATCCATAAGAGACATCTATCACAAATAGACATGGTTAAATTGTGACATAATAAATGACATAATCAAGTTAAAAAACAAAGACCAATAATTATGTGCCTAAGTATTCCCATAATTCTAATGGATTTTCTGAAATTAGATATAGGAGGCATTCCTTTTGTTTTGTGAATTTTCACCAAGGTTTTTGTTTTTGTATTATGTGATACGGTCCACATTTGTCAAATGTTAGTGAATAACCAGTTATAAATGATATGTTTGAAGTTACAAGGCCATTGTATGTGTGTAGAAGAGGTGGGCTTATAAAACAAAATATTGATGTATTTTTTACAATATTCAAATCAAAACATTTAAATTTATTTATACTCCTGGACAAAAATATTTTAGTTCGAGGACCACTTATAAATTTTGTATATGTGAAAACAGATCATTTAACCATTTCAGTACGACAGGCCGGTATACCGGCATCGCTGTGTGTGACGCTACAGTATGACAGGCCGGTATACCGGCATTGGTTATGTTCACCATTTAAATCGCTTTTACTCATAATTATCCACTAAGTGGAGCCACTTGTTATATACGGTTGTCATGGCGAATGAATTAGCTATTCGGTAGCGGCAATCATTTATTATCGCTCAATATAATTTTACGGAGATTTACATGGTTTTTAATGATGGGTTATCAAAATCTGCTATGGCCCGCAATGGCGGACGGCTTTACTTCAACTGACGATTGTTTTGGATGGATTATTTGATAGTTTTAGCGACGAATCTTTGTCGGATGTTGACGACAGAAACAACAATTATGTTGGCGAACTTATTGATAGAGCCGGAGGCAAAATGGATACTGACAGCGGGAGTATTTTCGATGGCTTCTCAACATGCAAAGTTTGATTGGAATCGGTCCAGTAGCGATGAATGTGTTAGCAAATATACAAATTAACACTTCTGTCATATATGTTTAAAATACAGATAAATAACTTGTTTTTCACTTTCTCATACTCCATAAAATGTACTTTATATTGTATTTTATATCATGATACACTCCTGTAGCATGATCAACATGAGTAGTTGACATAAAATATGTACATTGGCATACAACTGCTTTCAGTTGATATGGCTCATTTTACTCGATGATTATCGTACTTTCAGAATATATATAATATTCCTATTAAAAAATGCATTTTTGTTGCTGAAATCTTGACTTGAAGTGATGCAGTCGATTTTCTTGCATATTCACTGGGAATGCAGTATTCAGTGGTCACAGCAGATCAGGGCTGTAGTACTGAAATGGTTAAGAAACACAAATAATAAGTTATAATTTTGATCTTGACTAAAAAATGCTGGAACACTTTCAGGTAGATCCACAGCCATTCTACCGTCCCTTCTACATGTGCACCCTGGTGGCTGCTTTGAGAACTGATCATGCTGACTTAGTGAAGGCGAGCGGCAACGCAGTGAGATGTGAACAGACCACGGCGAGACTGGTGTATTGCTGCCTCGTCCTCGCCACAACTTCGTCTACCTGGAGCAACTGTATACGCCGTGCTGCCATGGTAACGGCATTCTCGCTGAGTCGCAGACTTGACGCCTACTACGCTGTGAAAGAGGTGTACAGCATCAACTTTGATGGCGATGTCAATGATGTGTCACTGTGCGTCGGTGAGTATCTGGTCGCAGAGATCCTGACAGCACTAAGTGGATTGAGAGAATGCTATCTCAACCCAGAACTAAACTGGGCCACACTTCAGGCTATGTGTCTTTACCATCTCTATGGCAACAACACCAGGCCAGCTACTGAATGCAACTTCATGGAAAGTCTTGACAAGACACAGCAAGATAAAGACGTGGTCAGCACGCTGCCTGCAGATGGTCAGCAGGTGAAGCCAGGCTTGCTGCTACACCTTCTGACCCGTGCCCAGCCCAATGCTACTCATCCTCGGACCTCTGTGGTCAGCAGCAGCAACAACAATGGTGAAATAATCACAGAAGCAGAACAAGGAAGAGAGCCCCAAGAGGTTGCGTCCACTAGTCGTTCGTCAGGGAAACGTGGGTGCAGTCTATGCGAGGTATCACCAAAGGTTGCCAGAACTGTGAAGATATCCATAGTTGACATTACCCAGAACCAAGCTACTTCAACCTCGTTGGAGCAATCCACAGAATCAGCTGAGACTGTCAGTCCGGCAAGCAAAGAAGACGCCCAGAAGGATGGGTTAGTCAACTATCAGGCATCATATGTTGCCTATGTTGGTCACAAAAAGTGTTCCACCCCTCCTCCTGTCATGGGCCCCGTGCCGAGTTGGGAGGTGCGAGTCCCGGAGAGCTTTCACTGGCGCCGTCACAAGGGCAGCAACTGTGGCACCACCAAGGGGCAGTCGAGGCACTACAAATGCAAGAAGGAACGTGACTGCCCAAAGTTCCTACGTCAAGTGACAAGTCAACCCAAGGCAAAACACCCTTCCAAGCCAAAGGTCATTCACCCTGCGGTAACCCGTAGTCGTTATCATGTCCAACATGCCATCGGGAGAAATGCACTGTTTCCCCACCAGATGGCATTAGAAAAAGAGATGAAAAATACAAAAGTGGAAGAGATGCGACATAAGTGTGGCTTGTGCAGCATTACCTGTGAATTTAATCTGCTGATGGTCAAACACCTGTGGGAGACCCATAAGGTGCGTCTGAAGCGACTGCCCAGCTACGAGAAGGCAGCCATATGTGACCTGTGTGGACAGATCTACGTGCAGCATATGTGCATGTTGAAGCACATGCGAGACCACGAGACAATTATGGATGACACATTATCATCGGCGGCGTGCGAGTTTGGTTGTGAAGACACAAGATTGGAGACGATGTGTGCAACAAACACACACAAGCTGGTTTCAGCTGTTGCTAAGTGTACATAAAACGAACTTCATCAACTATGTCAATGCCAGACGTCAACAAGTGACGCTGTGGCAGAACATGTTGACATTACACATGCGTCAATGTCACGTTGCTAACACCTGCACAACATGGCACAAAGTATGACATCTTTTGGTGATGTGTCATCGTTGGGAATTTCTCAATGATACTAGATGTTGACATAACAAATAAATCAATGATTATGTCGTTATCAGCAATGGCATCTAGTGACACGTTCAAATACGTCAACATCGTGGCATATGCCAACATATTGGTAATGCCCACTGATCACGGTTCAGTTCCATTGCAGAACTTTGTCAATTGTAAATGATTGTATTATAAGCCCTGATCATAACTGAAAATCATGTTATAGTTGTAATGATAATTATGCTCTGTAATATGATTACACTCAAACTAACATTTTTTTTATATTATATTACTTTTTTAATTTGATATGTTCAGCACACACCCTTTTACGAATGCCTTGACATCAGTTTTGATTAAAATTTTCACTTTACTAATGACTAACATCTATTCTAATTTTAACAGGCACCAAGGATGTATTCAGTTAAATGTTTACAAATATTTTACAAATAGACTAACTGGCACTGAGAATGTATTTCATTTACTTTTTTACATATTTACCAATAGCTTTAGACTCGATTCTGAGGATGTGTTTCAGTTAAATAAAAGTATTTCACTGGTGTCTATACAATATATGATAATTTGACCACTTTAAAATGTTATAAAAATCATACTAGTTTGGATAATAGCTTGTAATTAAAGGTTTCTAGGATGCTGTAACATACTTATTGTGCAATGGAACTGAACCCTAACTATAATTTTTTATCTTATCCATTTTTGTGGCTGGGAGATCGGGATTTAATCTGTCACACCTAAAAATGTTGATACCATTTAAATGGAACGTATGACTTTCATTTGTTAAGAGAATGGCTGGTGTATAGGACACTGGGATATAATGTAACAGCATTTATAACATCTTGGTTGTGTATAAATAACATCCATACAACACATGTTGCCACTGTTACCTTTTAACGAAAATACACAATAAAAAATTTGTTTTTACATAATATTACTGCCATTAATCGCTGACCAATAAATCTGTCTGATTAAAGATTAAAATATGAAGTATAACATTGTTAATTTCGATAAAAAAATTAACTCGAAGAATTTGGACTAGATCGGTTAACCAATGAAAATCGTTGCATCTCTGAGTTCAGGTTTTGAGGGTATAGGCACCATAGAAGTTAATTATTATTATTAAATCATTTGCAGATTGTTGCCATCGAGTCAACAATGGCTGCGCCTAGAAGAAGAATGTTTATTGCTTATCTCATTAGTCAGATTTAATTTATTATGACCAATCATTGTTAATTGAAAATTATATTGTAGATTTACGCTCTCATCATAATCATGTTGCATATTCACAGTAATCTGGTACCCATGCATCACTTGTTTTTGTATATTGAACTTGTAATTTTTTTAAGTTTTGAAATTATCATCACACATTTGGTAAATTAAACACGATGCATCTACCATATGTACTACTTTAAAATCTTTATTCGCCCGTTCTTTTTTCATGCGATGGTCTGGATTGGCTTAGCCAAAGAGTTGATTACTAGTTTCAAAACGGGTGAAAATTAAGAAGTTTTGGGGGTGTGGAAGTCATGTCTCACACCAATAGTAATACAGATTCATGAATTATGTTATATAAACAAGTAGTTTTGTAAATAAATTAACTTTTGAGTGAATTGAAAGTGCTAGAATGTTTCTAAGGATAGATATCGCATGACATGAACATGGGAGAATGAAAGATGGTTATTGAGGCAAACCAAATGAATCTGGGAGCAACTGCACATCACTTCCCCCTCAGTAACCTGGGACACAACACTTGTAGCCCTAAGTCCTTGTCGTGCTATTGTGATAATTATTTTTATCAATTTAGGCGAAATTTCATTCTGAAGTGAAAATTATAAAACCATAATCATGTGCAGTGAACAGGGTTATAATTAACATCTGTTGTCACACTTTAATTTAACCAGATGAATTCCATCTAGTTGAAGTAAATGGAAGATGGTTGGCCTCTCCCATAAGAAATTGCATCAGCCATATGATGCGCAAGTAAAAAACTTAATATTTGTCAACAAGTTTGTGTTATACCTTTTACACACTTTGCATGTCTTTATGGTTCAATACCTACCTCTTGGATGCTTTTATTGTACATTATGTTTGAATACCGCTATATTTGTGTTCTTCTATGACAGGATATTTACAATATGTGAATGAAATTATTTAGTGTAATTACATTTTTGCTTTTTTATTTAGACTCCAGAGCAGAAATGTCTTAATTCAAGGACCATTAATAGGTTTTGCACGCGTTTACGTTATCTGAAAATGTGTTAAGTACATGTACTATGAATAGTAAACGATAATTTTGACCGAGAGATCACCATTATTTGAATTTGTTTATCCCATGTCAGTTGATCAAGGACTTCTGCTGTAATAAATGTAACGGCTATATTGAAAAAAAAATTGACCTACAATCTGATACATTCTTATCTTGATAATCTTCAAGGTACAAGTCTAGTGTAACTTTTTGGGGAAAGATTGCATAACAGTAATTATAATGAACTACTAAAAATGTAATTAAGAGTTTCTTTTTCTCATAAGTATGTCCAAAAGTCATTCTTGAAATTCTTACTTAATTATTCATATTTATACTTTACTGTTACAATTAGGTAAATTTCTGAAGAAGAAAAAATAACTGAAAGAAAATTCTCCAAGCCGTTTGTGAAAAATAGGTAAATCGTTCACATCTTGGAAAAAGGTGGAATTCTCCCATTGTAATAATAATTATGGTTTCCTTTGTTCGATTATCATTATGTTCATATTTGGGTGTATGTTTGCCATACTGTGTGAACACATTTTATATACTAACCTTAGCTTCAAAACATAGTACGACAGGCCTAATAAATTCATTATTTTTAGTGAAGTAAACAATATGGCGCCAAATTAATTAAATACATGTAATCATGATGTATTAAAAACATCTTGGGTTTGTCATATGCATACCACCTGGTACTTTAATGAGAAGTCAGCTTAATACTCGCATGAAAAAACTGTAATGATTACACAGCAATTGTACATTACATGCCCTATGAATGGGGAAAAATAAAGTTGGAAGATATTCCATAATTCGTCTAACGTGTTTGTTTTGTTTTTTCTTGGTTACCAGGGGTCGCATATTCATTGGATACATTGTCGAAAGATGGTGCCAATGTAAAGACCATGTCAAACATGTCATCCATAAACAGAAAGTCACTATCACAGATAGTGACTTGCTGTTACCTAAATTCATTACATAGCTTAAAATAAAGGTACATAAAACAAAGCATAATCATGTTATTAGTATAAATTACTAATATATATATTCTAACATCTTCACCACCTGGTTTAAATAAACCATGACATGACCATTATGTTGACAAATATTAATACCTGTGAACGAAGTTTACCAGCGTCAGGCATTGACAGAATCACATGATGAGCGTATTATAAAACCGTTTCCTCCACATGCAGTGCAAATGATATTCATAACTGTGATTGGAAAATAAACAATAAACTTGTTTTGGGTGAATATACATTGATACACTAAACGAAACGGCACCTAACCGCCCCATAAACCCAACTTTGTGTAGTGTCATAAGATCATCCCCTAGGTCCTACCTAATGTCACATTCCTAAGTGTCACATTCAACATCTGAGAACACACAAACACAGGTTCTGTACCAAGGTAACAAGTTTATTGTAAATTCTTTGGAAATAGTCTACATCAACAAGCATTATCTAGGGATCAGCGACACGTGCTGAGCAACTCAGCTGGCTACATTGTGTTTCTGTCAAGGTGCTGGCATAGTGAACACACGTGATTCAAACAAAGGATCATGCTTATATTATTCGGCTTACCTGGCTACATACTTTCATAAATCACTGGCATGGTCTAGATGGCTTATAGATTTAGACAACTTGCTGCTTGTTCTTGCTCAACAACTAGTTACCATAGATGTACGCCCTTTACAAAACTATTAGCTAGGTTAGTTAATCTGGCTTATCTAAGTTTTGAGAGAAATTGTATTTCCAGGTGCTACTATGATGGAACTAAGGTGTGACCAGGCAAGGCATGAAACAGCCATTCAAAAGTTTCAAACATCAAATTCCGAACAACCTTTCATCAATCCAGAAACTGTCCCGATACGTTGTCATGTGACCAAGTACGAGCAGGGAATGTACAGAAATGTCAAACGTGTGCCGATGAATATGTTGGGAAGGCGTTGGTACACCCATGCCGACAGAGTGTCTAGAATGAAGCGAGAATATCCTCAGCCTTCTGAAGCAGACCTGCATTCTTCACATGGATTGTCGCCTCTGTATCAAGATACTGTTGCTTTGACACCTTGCCCGCCACAAGCTTCTCTGCCCACTGATTGGCTAGGTTGATCTGCTCGCGGACCTGCTGGTCGAGGTGCTGCAGCTCTGTCACCTGGTAGGTGGAGAAACAGGCGTCAACGCAACTCTGGCAATATAGTGCGACATACAAGAAAGATGACCTTATAGCAAGGCCTGCAAACATGCACAAGGACATGTACTGAATGTTTTATACAATACACCATACATCCAACTTATTATTTTACCTACTCTAAGCAAGTATTATTACATTCTACAGTGTGTGAAGGCCTCTAACACAGCAGCAGTTACTGGCAGTTGCCAATGGATTGCATTTCTCCGAAAATAAATTTTCGAATAACATCAGTAATAGTACAGGTCTAATATTTAACAGCCCAATTTTTCCAGAGTTCCTCCAGGCAGACATTTTTACACATCCCATCATGCACCAGTGCTGCACTGACCTTGTCGGCAGCATCAGAGTTCTCTGCCTTCAGTTTCCCGAGCAGCGTAGCCATCTGCTGGGTAAGCTGCTTGTGGTTGGAGTCGATCTTCTTGCGGTTCGCCAAGAAGCTCGTTGGCGTCTTGTTTATCTTGAACTTATTGACTGCATCCTCGTAGCTCTGATAGAGGGCGCTTCGACGGTCCTGCACGCCCTGCACCTCCTCGATGAATCCAGCGATGCGCATGTGGCGCTCACTCGCCTCGTCCTGTCATCAGTGAACCAAGAAATTACATCACCTGAACTTTATAAATGAAAAAAGACAATTTTGTTGAAATGTCCCCAAAATGAATATTCTTCCCATTTTTATGACCCAGGTTTTGAATAGGAAACCTGCAATTTGAATACAAGCTCCCAACTTCATTTTGTATGTCCCACCAAACCTGCCTCAACCACAACAGTAGTAAACTGAAGTTATAAATAAATGCAAGCATTTAAATTATATCAATTGAGTGCTAAACAAAATGTTTCCACCTTATAAAATCTATTTGAAACTTGCCCTTAAGAAAAGGTCAGCCACCCAATTGATTCCCGCTATGCAAAAAATGTCTTATTATAATGTCACCTACCGTCACCTACCGCATGTATTTCCTGTTGTTATTTTATCTACTCATCCGAGTTGTAGATCTCCAGTTTTCATGACAACCATGCTGCATGCTGAAAATATGTAAAATAGTACTGACCTTGCTGATGGAGAAGTCGAGCCTGACGTAAACGATGACAATGACAAAGAGGAGATAGAAGGCAGCGACGACCAGCAGAGGTTCCTGCAGTAACATCAGCTTGGTGAAGGTGTAGTGGATCTGTGAAACAGGCAATGACCACGGTCAGACGGCACTTGTTTATTAACTCATTCTTCTTTAAACCTCCCTCCTCAAGTCATCTAACCCATCGCAAATCAGATTCGCTGATGTTCATCAAATCAGTAGTATTTCAATAGTACAGTTAGTTTAATAAAGGAGTGCATACTTTTGTTAATATCACTGGAATGATTGACTTTGATCACAGATCGGATAACTTGCAAAAGTGTGACTAGTCATACATAGAACCAGAGCACTTTCACTTTCACAAGAAAGAATTTAAATGTTTGTCCGATTATTCAATAAAACAAAATAACACACTTGCACAAACAAGCTAGCATATTGGACACTAGCTAGGTTCAATTGCTTTGCAAAATTAATCTATACCAAGATGAGAAAAAGTTGAGGCGAAGGACTGTGACCATGATAAATGTAGATTGTGTTTTAGAACAGAGATCTGACAAGCTGGCACTAATGTTCACAAAAACTCAGCTTTCTCAGCAAGGAAAGGTTAATTTTATCATTAAAAAAGTTTTCTATATTGCACATATTAGAGGATTGGTGTCAAAAAGTGGACATTTCCACGTGTAACATCACCAAGCTGTGCGAGACAATGCACTGGCAGGTCATTCCACCAGCACCCACATTGTGACACCTCAAAAAAAGGTGCAACAACAACATATTTACCTCAAAGTCCTGGATGTGTTGCTCCACTAGATTGTCCTTACTGGCAACGATGACGGGGCGGCCAACCGTGTCCAGGTATGTGTAGTGTAGGGAGTTGCGGCCGCGGTTGACCGTGTAGGGAGTGATCAGTTTGATGTCCCTGTCAACAACCTAATGTTAACTGCAGTCTGTCAAATGTACTGCTCAGGGCTGACTACATTCAGTTCTAATAATAACACTTGCAAAAAAAAAACCACTAACGGTACCGATACTTCAACATGACAAACACAATTCTAAACAACACTTCTGACTTGAAGTACTAAATGTCGCATGTGGTAGTCAACACTACTGTTTATAGATTTATTCAAATGTTATTATGATGTCCAAATTTCCCCAAATCCAAACAATAAGAGTGCAAAGCCTGACGTATTACTTTAAGACAGGTGAAATTAACCCTTTTTACCACATTTCTATGGTTTCATAACTTGAGATTTTTTTTACAATTTCAGGTAACTGTTTGATCAAACTTCTAATCAAATTATTTGTTTTTATAGCCAAACAGGTGCAATGCCACCAGCAACCAAATCACTTTGAAAATACCAACATTATGGTTATATTTTTGTTTGCCACTGTAGTGTTATTGTAATAACATAGCCAGCTACCTTGATAGTAAAGTACTGAAAACAGCGATTTTGCTCAATGTCACAAAATTCCCACCTGGCGCCCTCTGGTAGAATCACCTTCAAGGTCATGTGCTCGATGATCTGATCATCATAGACGTGATCCACAAATCTCATCTTCAACACGTACTTGTCCCCTAATAAAAAGAACATCTTCTTGCAATAATTATAATATCACTGACAACAATTACTGCACTACAGCGTAAATATTGCAGTTTGATAAAATATGCATTCTGTATACAGTAAAAAAAATCACTGTACATATGTATGCTAAGTTGGCTGCTGTACCTAACTTATACTTGGATCAGATGCAAATGATTTGGCGAGTTCATCCATAAAATACCTTATACCATAAAACATGCTCAACAACTACAACATTATGACTTCCACAACAAATGACATACATATGTATTGTATTAAGATTTGGTTTATAAAAAACATTTTTCAAACAATTATGAAAACCATAGGTTTTATCGCAGCACATTGCTGACCTTGATTGTAGAGGTACTGGTAACTGGGCACGTTGTAGCCAATGTAGTAATGTGTCTTCCAACCGCCAAACAGAGGGAACCGCGGTCGCAGTTCCAACTCCATCTGGTCGTCCATCTCGCGCAGATTTGAAGTCGAGATGTTACCGATCTCATCACGGTAGTACACATCACGGGCAGATGCGGGCAGCAGGGTCTGTCATGCAGGGTCAACTCAGTTAATGTACACTCTCACACACTTTCTAACAACAACATAACCAAATCAGCACGAAACCCCAACACACATATAGGGTGAAGGGTACCCACAAACACTGTGCATGTTTTGACGGTTTTAGTTCAACGTGACAACTTATGGTTTATTTCTTACATGCCAAAACTTCAATTTTAAAGTCCCATACTGCAGCAAAAGGGTTTAAAAACATTTCCGATGAAAACAAAATGGTCATACCTGCCTACTCAGCACCACTATTGAATTGTGCACCTCTCCCCCCAATTTTTTTATGATTATGTGATATTTTCTTATTGGCTAAATCGTAACCAAAAATATGTTCTAAGAGAACATGCAACTACTGAAGGAAATCAATGCATAAAAAGTATCATATTATATGTGACCACATTAATGTTGGTAGTCACCGAAATAATTCTTAGCCACTCTGTTTCATACACAAACCAGATACTAACAACCGTATCTCTCAACTAAAGTTTGGGGAAATAGTTACAGCATAAAGATAGCATTTGCCACTGAGCCTTCAAGGAATCTAGCCAAACACCTGAACAATTTTCATGTTACCTTGAAAGTCTTGATAGCGGCAGCTCCATCTTGGTGACGCTGGTAGTCAAAGCGAGAGAACGACCCCTTCAGTTTGGCACCAGCGTGGCGAACGTCAAATGTCTCCTCAACGGCAACGTTACCCCAATGCGACACCTCAACAAGACGTGACATCTCGGTGACGGTCAGGAAGGGACTGTTGTTCTCATAGTGAATAACCATATCTCCCTGAAAAGTTGCAATATTATCAGTTGGCTTATTTTCACTTAAACATCAGATTTGGTTAGAGCAACTGATATGGCATTCTTCTTGTTGCCAATCAAAGGTTGGCTAATACCATTCAATAGCTTGCTCTGCAACACAAATTAGTATCTGACGATTGTTGCTACGGGATGGTTTATGATACACTAGTATCATATATACACATGGAAATATATAATAATATATATAAAATACTTGTACTGCGCTAAAATCTTTGGGAGATTAAGGATAATTACTTATCTGCGGTAGTAATGGGTGGGGACCATGCACAAAGTATGCTACATTTCCCCAATACGACAGCCATCTTGTTTGTTACCATAAAAATACCCTATGCAGCTGCCATATCTGGCCTTAGGCAGTTCATAATTGATAAGAAGTTGCATTGGTATGCTGGGGAGCTATGGAGGATAAGCAATTTTAAACCTGCTTGTAAGAAATAATAAAAAAGGTTTCTGTATTTGCAATACTTCAGGATTACTGATGTATCCGCAGTCAGCTGACAGAACTCAACATCAACCTGGCTAGATGTGCTCACCTGGCTAGATGCTCACCTGGCTGAAAGGCTCCTTCTTCTCGTACGGTCCATAAGTGATAGTGTTCTCAGCGGTGACAACTGGCTTTGTCTTCGTGTACGACTCGATTGTGCTGGAAAAGCAGTTGATTGTGGTTGTCTGTTCGGTGGTCGAGTATGGCGAGTAGTAGTACACGTTGCCCGTGAACAACATGAACTGTTTCTCGGCCTGCGTGATCTGTGCTGGGTATGGCCTCAAGGCATTCGCAAATACCGTCTCAACATCAACTGTAATCTTGGCACCTGTGTCCAGTCGATTTGGGAATTCCACATGGTAGAATTTGGCATTTCTGAAAGAAGGAATATAAAATATAAGATTATAAAAACCATAATCAACATGTCACAAAGGCAGCGTTGAGTTATATGTAGGACTTTCAGATTTCTATCATCAGCGGAATAGACAGAAAAATAAGCTTTACTGTTGTAAAGGTTTACTTTATAATATGTTTGTTAACTGTCACCTAACTGCAACTCCGAGTATAATATATTGCCTGTTTTCGTACCTCAATTAACAAGAAGGAAATATCACCACATCAAGTATTCTGCATGGGAATAGTTTCTTCTAATACAAATCAATCAAATCATCTTACTTCTGTCCAGTTATTGTTGTTTCTGCCACTTTCAATTTTTCATCATCCTCTCCTGATGATTTTATCTACAAAACAAGATTTATTATTCATTACTTAATGCACACAATCATAAACAGCAGATTATGCCAGCAAAAAATATTTTAAAACTTCATCCAAGGAGTATTGTGACCTAAATCCACAATGAAGCATAGGTATACTGCCATCTTAAATCTTAATACAGTCGAGCCTCGTTATAACACGGTGGTCGGGGTCCACGACTTCAGACCACGCTGTAAGCGAGGCGCGTTAGGTGTTCTCATATCTGCCACCATGAAACTACTAAACAAGTGATCGCCACCCGCTGCACCAAGTCCATGAACGCTGTCGAAGCCATGTGTGCTTGCAGCAATGTCTTATACACCAATATGCAGTTTATGGAACTTATTAAACTTATTATGCTAGCATCAACATGTATTATTTTTAAATGTCACACCCTGTTGATTCTTGAACTGAATAAAACACATGTACGTATACCGTTATGGAATATATCTACTACGATGATGATGTACTGGACCAACAGGCCTACGAATCAAAAATAACCTGGATCTGAGCAGCCGAAAACGTATATGATTTGACAAACAATCTGATAAAACACAGAAAACTGATAGGTAGAATTAATAATTGTTTCACTTCGTCTTTCAACTGATCTCGACCGAAGCATAAATTTATTACGCACCACTTAACATTGATTCATCGTTTCATATGCGGATGACGAATTCGTATTTTCGCCCACCGGTAGAGCCTTGGGTTAGGAATTTGGCATGTTGGTTTCGCGTCACGAAAACGATTAAATTTACGATGTAATGGAAGCATGTCATTTCACCCAAGTGTTATGTTGGTATTTCATACTAAATGCATTTAAAACTGTTTATTTGATTCATACGTGAGGCATATTTGTGAATCTCGATTGCAATTTACAAACTGTCGAAGCAAAGTCAGCAACAGCGATTGATGTCGACGACTGCGCAAAACAAACAACACGTTGATACTAATCCATTGACGTTGTTCACCTAATGTTCCTTGAGAATTGTCAAAGCAATTCTAAGTAGGTTTAAGCAGGCCCATTTGGCATTTTCCCATGGTGGCAGAAAATCGGGGTCTACGACCGACCACGTTATATCCGAATCCGCGTAATAACGGAGCGCGTAACAACAAGGCACGAATATAACATGTACACAACATGGGTGTGATCCATTACAAAATTGGCGGACTTGCCATCTCTATAGGTCAATTCTATTTACACGTCTTTCTGTATAAATCATGGTCAGATAGTTGCAAATAAAACCATACGAGCATGAAATTTGCTTCACTATCATGCAGTGACATGCACTAATTCAATAAATCTTACACGTAAAGGGACATATTTGTAATGTCAAATGTAATCATGATTACACACAAAGATAATTGTAAAACATTATTAAGTTAAGTAATCGTACTTGTGAATTAAGTTGTTATTCACATTCATAACTTTCAACAGTAACCGTAATGGATTATATCTGTGGTATTATCACCCCATCTCTAACTAGAGTGCAAAACTTTGGAAGCACGGACAATTTCGTTCACCCCATATTGGCCGTATCTTTCGGAAGAGACACTAAAAGCTGTTGGTCTATTCTATCTGGTGTCTATGCCAGGGGAAGAAAAGTATCCCATAAAGGGAAATAACCTGTTGTGGACTAAGTGCGCCTCATACAGCTGGTGATCTCGATCTCTAAACTCACTACAATGTTCGAAATAGCTATAGCCCGTGGCTTCCAGAATTTCCATTGGGCTACCAGATTATGAGACAAGAACCCGACGGGCTACTGATAAATCTGGGTCACAGACTCACAGTGTCCAATTGTCAGTGCAGTCGTACTCAGAGACTGGGAAGATTTGCTGGCTTCCTGGGGGTGCCAGGTTGTAACAAGTCAACTCAATTTTTGGAGTTATTTCTGCCACTGTTCTATACTACCTCCAGTTTAGCTGTGATCAGCTGTAAAGGGAGTATCTCATCGAGCAATGGAGCCCGATGTAATATCTGCAATCGGGTTAATTAAAAAGTGCATATTTTTTCAAATCATCAAAAGAATTAGACATTAGTCGTTAAATCTGGTAAGGCTAAAAATAGTAAACACTTTACTGGGTCAAGGCTCATCATAGGCGTGACTTCCATCCTCTCGCTGATCACATGACAAAGTAATGAAATTTCCCCATGGGCGAAATTTGTGAGTTTTCAGTGTTTCCATTTTAACTTCAATAAATTCTGCATGCAGAATTAAATAACTTAATAGTTTCTGATGATTTCACAAAAACTACGAAAATTTCATAACTTTTTTAATGAGCTAGCATGCCACAGTGGATGCTAGGTAAGTTTGAATTTTCGCAAAATGAATTTAAAACGAGACGAGCAAAAAAAATCAAATTGATGAGGCACCTTAGCCTAGGCATGTCAAGTTCCATTAGATGGCGTCACTTTTTTAGTCAACAAAAATAGCGTCGTTTGTGTCCCAAATTTGGCATGTAGGCGTTACTCTTGTGTCACATGGTCGCGGAAAAAGCCAAAATACTTAGTATGCAGACGAAGTGGCAGAGCTTGTTTACCTTCACATCAACCAATGAATGTCTCTACATTATGGGCATGGGATTTTTTTCATTCAGAAGCTTCTACGAATCTACGTAAGTTTTTGTTTGTGAATACTTGTTAAAAGGTATATATAACCGAAAGAAGAATTTTATATGAATACAAAAGAACAGTACAATTACTTAGCTTTAAAATGATGGGCATATTATTGTAGTGCACAGCTACTGTTTTTCAGAAAAAAACGTGGGCAACATGACCTGGTGCACGCTAATTTGTTATGTTTTGGCGTTCAGAAGCTACGGTCAGTGGCTTGCTGGCACATTTTGTTTATAACATTTGTTATATATGTATTTTTGTAGTTTGTGCAGCAGCATTTCCTACTTGTTATGTCAGAAATTATGTTTTATTGTTTTTTTTGTGGAATTTTACTGCATACCTTATTTACTGATTATATAATTTGTAAATTGTACCTGGTGTGAGTTGTGTAGTGTTTCTAAGGTATGCATTGTTAATGAATACTTTATTATGAATAAAAATAATTGTTGTGTATTTGTATATACTTATGTTCGGTCGCCTTCCAGTGCTCACTATTAAAAGCTGAGTAATCATTTTGTAAAGCTGCAGATACTTTTCACTTTAGTTGATTATTCATATTTTATACTCATATATCCACCACTATTTTTGTTTCGTTAATTTTAATTTGCAGTGATGATTTATGCCAACTAAAATATTTTCTTAATTATCGCTATTTTATTTTACAAATTATCATTTGACATCTTAGATTTTAGAAGATCCGATTTGTGTTCGTGCAAGATTTACTGTTTTACTTTTGATATTTGTAAATTTTATCATCTGATATAATTGTTAATTTTAATTAATGTCAAGGTCATATATTATTAACATTCGTTTCTGGGTCACATACCTTTTTATCTTACATCAATATGTTCAATACATTAAAAACTATTGCTATTTTCACATCAATAACATACAGTCCTCAGCATTCTGGGTCACAAGAAATGGAACAAATTTGGCACGGACACCGCCGACCACCCTGAAACCGGCGTGATAATACTGATATTGTTATAAACAACCACCCCTCGAAACATTTGACATGTTATTTAGACATCTACTGAACCACCAAAAACTTACCAGTGCCCCTATATATGACAGACTCTCGGATAATGCAACATCAACAGCATATATAAAATAGTTTTCAGCTGATTTGCCGGTATTCTCTATCGTAATGCTGCTCGAAATCTTGACGATGTGAGTTGTTAGATCGACGGTTCTTTTGACATCGACATTGATGAGATTTGCATTAACAATGTCCTGGCTAACCGTAAAGCATACTACAAATACTGCAGATAATAATGCAAATTGAAAACTAAGTCGACGCATGGCGGTGGTTGCAGATGAAGCCGGATTTTTGCAAAAATTTTCTAAACGCTTCCTACAACATTACAGGGAATCCCTAGGCCTCGTTTTCAACCAATCGACGTGGCGATTCCCGACGCGTGTCACTTGGCAGACTGTTGTGATTTTTAAAATATTGAAAACCAAAAGCAAACAATACATTCTCTGTCCCGTGTCTTTATATGCATTAATAATCATAAATCCAATAATTTACAACAGTATGTGCAGCCAAAGAAATATTCACCAATTCCGCCAATTTCCGAGATTACGTTGAAATTTCGCGCCAAAATGGACGTTTATAATTTCCAATATGGCGGGTGACGGAGACAGAAGTCGGTCTCTGAAGGAGGCATTATATGAAAGTTTAATTGCAATATTATCCCCAGAACAAGCGGTTAGAGCAGCGGGAGAGGAACAGGTCAAAGCACTCGAAGTAACAGAGGGTGTGTTGCGTTCTTGTATAGCTTACAAATAAATGACAGCGAGTTGTACGTGAGCATTCATTGCCTTGGTCATGTCCATCGCCGCTCGCGCCAATGATTAGAAACATGTTTTGGCCGATGAAATGCAGTTTCGTAAATTTATTGAGGCTGCCTTTTAACAAGTGCTAATAATGTAATGCGTTTTCAATAGACGTTGGCCCTCAACAACGTGTAAACGTTTACTGTTGTACTGTTAACTGCAGAGTTGACAGTTCCGAGCGATAATAGAGCTACTTCGCCTATTCTTGCAGTTGCCGGAATAGGAGGAAATGGGATTCCAGTCCGCATTAACAACACTCTTTATACCTCAATCTTTCTCCAGCTATGGGGTACAACATTCCTCCCTCTTTAACCATCTTCAACAGCACGTATACTGTTAGGCAAAGTCAATCGCCCTACAATTTTTTTCTATCTGGCTGTTGCTGTAGTAGGGGCGAAGATCTCGTTCATCAAAAGCGTAAGTATTTTCATGAAACGTGAAACCTTACAAAAACGCCATAAACAGAGCAATAAACACGTCTTTCGTGTCTGTATGCATTCTTATATGTATATCACTAAAGTTACCTAACAATAACCATGTAAAAGTGTGAAATTATTACCTTTTTGTCAGAACGCATGTGCTTGTCAAAGTTTGTATATAACCGGATGTTGTTGTGAGCGAGAATAGCAAACGGGATTTCCATAGATCTATATAACGCTAAGAATTGCCGTCTGCTGGCCATAGAGTTACATCATTAATAATGCCCTATAAACTACTAACTTACTAACGGGTGTTTTATTTATGTCTGTGCTGCTGGCCCATTCTGGCCTCATTCTACACGAAATCGTGTTTGATCATGTGACCCAAAGGCAACATCACATGCACAGTATGGCAGCTATTTATGAAATCTTTTCTGTGTGACTGATAAATGTACTCATAAATAATTATTTGGAGCACATTTCTTCAGTTTCTTGATGCCTAAGTGTCGGTTGTGTGTCACGGAATACATATGTGAAACGGTTAGTGTGTATTGATTTTAAAACTTAAGTTATTAGTTCCGTAGCCATTTGGCTACGGAAAGCCCAAATTGGCGAGTTAGTAAAACCCGGTGTCGACTTTCGCCCCAGAGACGAAGAGTGGGGCGAACAATTTTGCCTAGTATACTGTCATCTGGTCATGTAAATGCTTGCAACTTCTAAATGTTTAATTAAGTCTAAGAACAGGAGTTGGGATTGAGTGATTGATAAGCCAACTGATTCACTTCAGTGGCAATGCTGTCTGTGGTAGTGATAAGTCAAGGGTGGGCCATTCTCATAGTGACACAGATGTAGTCATATATATGAATAATTGTTGGGCCCCCAATAAGCTAAAGGCAATGATTTTCTTGTCCACTTATCATCTGGAACGTGTTCCTTGGTTTTGGGTGGCAATGCAGTAAAGTGTGTGACATACTTCCTGAACCACCACCAGTCCAGATCAGATGATTTGTTATTTTCCACCAAACTAAGCTCCATACATATGATCCTTTGTGGGATAATTTATATCACCTAGCAAAGGCAAATGATCGTTTTTAATATATATCATCTGACATGCATATAATTTTTTGTAACTCTCATGTTTGTCTTGTGTGTATCAGCAAGTCATACTTTATTAAATTTGTTTGTCGCTTCCCGTCGGAAATTATAGGCAAAGCCCAAATAGTTACATAGACTGTGCCAACTTAAAAGTACAACTGTTCCAAGACAATTATACTAAATAACGTTACTGTTTTGTAGCCGTATCTTGGATTCCTGAAATTATGTACATGCACTTTATTGCAGAGTTTGGTAGCCATCTTGCCGAGTTCACTGTAGATCCCCAGGTGGCACTAGCTGTGCGACAGTTGGCATCTGTCCTTCTCAAGCAGTATGTCGAGGCACACTGGTCACAACATTCGGATAAGTTTCGAGCACCAGAAACCTCGGAGGCGGCAAGTATATAATGTTGCACAAGCTGGCATTTTGAGTGAGATTGTTCTTAGTTCTAACTTCTTTTATGATCCAGAAAACAAAGCAGTTAGTTTACAGTGGGTGTAGCTACTACAGGGCAGTTTCGCCAAAGGGTCAACCGTACCATAATTTTTTTCAAATTTGGTATAAATGGGGTACCATTTTGAAGATAAACATTTATACTAACAGGAAATATGACGGATGCATCTCTATCATTGCATGAATTACAAAATGTTTGATGTAAAAGACGGTGGTATAGACTATGCAACTTTTCAGAAAAATCCTACTTTCTGAAAAACACAGTTTTTCATCATATTTTCTTTTTGTTACTGATTTTTTTAATGTAATAATGAGATAGAGTGACATAGCAATGTAACTGTTATATTTAATTTCTCTGTGTTCAGCATGTTTATAGGAATCTTGGTGTCGACTTAGGTCATGGCATGTACGTCCATAACACAACATTTTTTTTGTATCATCTATTAATTGCTTAACTGATTAGACCCCACAACGGCCGCGGCCAGCTGCTCTGTGCAGTCCTGGAACGGCTGCCGCCGGCTGCATACAGGACCCTCTATTAAAAAAAATCCTGGCGAATACCTACTGAACTAAACGCTACCAAATTTTGCCACACCCTAGCGGATACATTTTGCAACAACAACAGCTCGTTATGTGCATGTGTTGCCCTTTCGGAAATCTTGATTTTCATCAGTTTTGTTCTCGCTATCTCGAAAAGTTTTATTTCTATATTTGTCATGATAAAATATGGTGTAACTTGAAAAATAACCATCAGAATTTGATAGTGTTTTCAGTGGTGCAAAGCTAACATATCCTATTTCTATGTATACATGCATGTGGAGAAATTACTACTCTTCAAAATAAACATAACTTGTATTTGTCAATATTGAATAGTTTTTTCTACAGATTTTTTAACACGAGGTAAAATCGCTCGAAATTTGCCAGAAATCCTGGGAACATGGTGGCATGTTTTAATAAAATCCTGGGGCCTAATGGGTTAATCAAAAAACAAAAATACGCAAAGTACATTTTTAGTCCTGAATATGCACAAGTACTTAGCTTTATTTAATTTATCATAGTTTATGGTTTATCTTTGTTATGGATGTGCACATTTTATGTACGTCCATAATGCTCTATGTCCATAACACAATTCTCAGTAGTGCAAAGTTGTTAGGGTTACTACATTTTGTCAAATATTTGACCTACACTGGATTCATATCACAAATAACTCACAATCTGTCTCTGAAGCCATTGTTTTCACTTAATGCTAGTTCCGTCATAAGGGAAAATTACTACGCTCAGCAGCGCAATTCTACATAGACTGGGACATATCAAGAAGTACATGAATGTGAAATACAACATTCTAACAAAGGAATTTGATTAACCAAGGATATATATATGAAATAGAGTGTGTCCCAATTCCTAAGGCAGTTTATCTTTGAGAGTCTTGTCACCTTAGTAAAATCTGGTCCATTTGGGATAAAAAAAATTAAGAAAGTTAACATGCAAAACTGAGAAGAACTGGAAGTGCTGTTAGATCTGACAAACTAAAATTAAATAGTTTATTCTATTTTCAAGTAGAACAAATAAACAATTAAACAAAGCAACATTATTAAAAAACCAAAGAGAACAATAAGATAAGAAGAACATTTGTAGAGGGCTGTAAATCTAGATAAATCCATTCGGAGGCGCTTATGATGAGGGGAAGAACATAAATACTCCAGTTTTTGTTTAGAGCTGGGACCCGGGTAATTTACCCAGCTATGGCGGTCCATGTACCCGGCTATCGTAGAGGATATTCCTCCCGTCGGCTAATGACCAACCCGTTTTTGCGTTAAACATTGCAGCTTCGACGTCCCACAGTCAGCGCCGGTCATGTTGCGTTAATAAACGGCTGTTTTTAAATCATTTTCACAGATATTTTACTCGTCGCCAAAGCATATTTAGTTCCCACAGTTCGTAGCGTTACTTGTGGTTCGTAGTTAGTAGACAGTCTGCCAAGCACCTAGCGGACAGATCGGCAACCACATCACGCGTAGTGGACAGATTGGCAACCATGCCGTAGCGGTGCTATTTCAGCAAAATGAGATGCCTAAGACTAAGAGACAGTCATCCATAGTGCATTTTAAAGCAAACTTATAAGAAAAGGTAGCATTTGTTAAAGCATATCCCGAAACGTTAGAGTCACTGAACTTGGCCAACATTATCCTTAAATAGCGTCTGAATATGCCAGTTTTACAGAACCGGTCAGCGTACGCTGCTGGCACATGGCGAACCCCTACTAGTGACAGTGTGATCTAGTCTGGCACTTTACTGCCATGAAATAGCAAAGGCATCAACAGACGATGAGATGTTTTTTAGATTTCGGACAAAACATGGTATTGCTTTGCTCTCTTGTGTATATTACGGCACGGTAACTATCCACAATTCTACGGACTATTTGACTATGTGTATTTATAAAAATTAATTGTATACTGGTTGCTGCACCATGGCAATTCGCTATAGCCTAGGCCCTAGCCCTAGGACTAGGTCATAGACTAGTACATGATATAATTTGTGTAGTTCGATAATCGTAATTGTTTCATTAAAAACAACTTTTCTAACAATTTATTTGCACTGCAACGATGACATAATTGTTAGTGATTTTAAATATATCTTAGGCAAACGTTTCTTCTGATTTTTGTGAAAACGGCATTATATTATATTACGTATAGCGACTGGCTCGACGCAATGATTCTTGCCTACGTTACTGTTTATGACGTTGATTATTTGGTAACTTCGTGTCACTTACTTCCTTTTGAAAAAAATTTGTGACAAAGAAGCAAGTGCTATCAAATCAACCTTGAATAACCACCCTTAACAAACACCAAAGCAGGACAATTATGTGACCAATTGTGGCAAACGATGTACATTTTGTGGCAAACGATGTACATTTTGTGGCAAACGATGAACATTTTAACAATTGTTAAGTTTTTGTGTTTTTTTTTTCAATTTGTAAAAAGCACAATGTTCTGACACACGACCATTTCCAATGTTCATGTCAACAAGGTACTATTGGTAACCTTTGTTATTTGTTGCTGTGTGATAATTCGTAATATTTTCGTTAATTTGTTACGTGGTCACGAACATGTGTATGGACATTATTGGCCTATTTGGGAGAAAAAGGTGATTAAGCAAAATAGTAATTTTCTATTGCTATATAAACTAAATTCTTGAATTTTTTTAATATGTTGTTTACCTAATAAAGGAATGTGCACAACTTGCACAAATGGTTATCATAGAACTTGTCCCACATTCTCATTTTGGGTTTTGAAATTCGTAAAATGTCAAAATTTAAGGCTGTATTATTCTTAAAGTATAGTAACTACACTCCTAGTGAACCAAGAGGTCATTCCCAGTGTCCATGACCACATATGATAGCAAAATGGACACAACAATTAAACACAGGCTGCTGAAATCACTCTGGGAAATTAGTCATTATATTTTTTTTCGTGCACACATTTTCCTTCTGCTTTTGCAGGTACAATTACATTATATATAAGTTCCTGATGCATCCACTGTGGTCTGTGACTCGGCCACAGGCTGAGCATGATAAGTGGTCCCTGCTTTGGGGTTCATGGTCCCTGCTATAGCCAACTTAACAAAAACCCTGTATATGAACATAATTTTGTTCTCTGATAACATTAAAGTCAGTTAATTTTGTTACACATTTAGTCTCTTTTATTGTACTTGCATAAGAATGGGCTGACCCCTGACCCCTGGCTTCTGGCCCCATGAACCTCTTTATATGTACTGGTTATTATTACAGGATTAAACATTTAGGACTGCAACCATTTTCAATTATTTTAGTTGAAGTTTACTATACTTCTGTACTTCCACCCAGGGATGAGATTTAGCAAGTCATGGAAGGTAGCCTGTCGGGCTACCGACCTTGCAAAGTGAAGTAGCCCGACAGCTTCTTAGGTAGCCCACTTGCTACTCAATACTTTGATGATAGAAAGTAAATACTTTGAAGATAAAAATGTATGAACAATATCAACGACAAATAAAAAACATCAAAAATAAACAGTTTTGAAACATTTATTTTTAAGGCAGGTTCAGTAGAATATGATACATAATACTGAATAAAATACAGTATACAATTATACACAGGTTGTTTTTCTTTCATAGGATGGTACATCAACAGTCTTCGCGAAAAGTCTCCAAGCGTCACAGGACATAAGGTCCAGTGAACTGAACTGTTTTGCTGATTTTTACGGGAAATGATTTTACCCTAGCCTAGAGAAACTTTAACCAGGCTCCCGATTAATTCACCAGAAGCGCTCCGCACACCATGGAGAGAATTAAATCTAACTATAATCGAGATAGCGTATATTTTTATGTATGTACATTTATATGTGGTTATAAATAAACACGTTCACGTTTTTCTTCTAGACGGCTTGCACCTCGGGCGCCAAACTATCAGGGATTGATCTACGACCCCACTAATGAAACGTAACGCCTTTATTTTTTTTAAATACCCCATATATCAAGGATTCTTAGTGGTTTTTATGGTAAATCAAATGTTCACTTCGTAAAACGTTAACTTCCAACAATCGCAGAAACCACGCGCGCCGCTGCGAATACTTCAGTACGTAAATCATTTGAGAGTACATAGCGCCATATAGGCGGTTTATATTATTATAGTAGAAAGCACGCACCCACGTATTGGCCCAAGGTCGCAGACCAATACACAATAAAAAGACAGTAGAAAACAGATATTCTACTGTTCATCAACCAACACAAGTATCCACGCGATCTTCTATATTTTGAACATTCAACGAGTGCATCACGTGTGTGATGCGGTTGTTTTGGTAATACGTTCGAGCGTATTGATGGCATATTGCCTGAGGCATTTGGTAAACATTGCTATCATGACTCTCACGTATAAACTAACACGTAATCCCATCCGCGGCACTAAGACTATTAACATGACCGGTTATTATTTCAATGTAGAATGACCGTTCAGTTATACATTGAGCGTCGATGTGGTTGATTAAAATTACAATGAATGATCCCTATTGATATCGCTTCGGCTACGGTTTGACAACATTTATTGCAATGTCAAACGTGTCACAAACACACGATTTATGGTTAACATATATCCAGGACTACACTTCTGAGATGTTTATTGACATTCCGTTTATTTTTGCTGGGTCTAAAATATTGCAGCTCCGTAAATATTTCGAGTCGCCATCCGGGTTATTGAAGTCGCCCGAAGCCAGTTTTGGGCGCCATTGGCGACCGGGCGACCGCTAAATCTCACCCCTGTCCACTAACATCTCATCAAGTGAAACTGATTAAGTTTTGCAAGTAAACATTTTAAAACCATTTTCTTATACAAAACTGTTGCATAAAGTGACGGTTTTTGTTATTTGTTGTCATAATAATTTTATGTAAATCCCAGCATGTGTAAAACTTAATGTTTGTTCTGTTTGTTGTCATAACTAATATCTTACATAAGCTTACCTTAAGCATTAATATACAGTCAAACATTACTGCACAAAAATTCAAAATTGAATAATTTTATGTTTTCATGATCGTCTTTTAGGCAAAAGCAGCCATTCGACAGATCTTGCCTCTGGGCTTAAAGGAGTCAATTAGCAAGGTGCGATCGAGTGTAGCGTATGCCGTGTCAGCAATAGCACATTGGGACTGGCCAGAGGCGTGGCCCGGACTCTTCCATATCCTCATGGAGGCTCTGACCACAGGGAACAGTGACGCTGTACATGGGGCGATGAGGGTGCTTACAGGTGGGTGTGACTGTACATGGGGCGATGAGGGTGCTTACAGGTGGGTGTGACTGTACATGGGGCGATGAGGGTGCTTACAGGTGGGTGTAACTGTACATGGGGCGATGAGGGTGCTTACAGGTGGGTGTGACTGTACATGGGGCGATGAGGGTGCTTACAGGTGGGTGTAACTGTACATGGGGCGATGAGGGTGCTTACAGGTGGGTGTGACTGTACATGGGGCGATGAGGGTGCTTACAGGTGGGTGTGACTGTACATGGGGCGATGAGGGTGCTTACAGGTGGGTGTAACTGTACATGGGACGATGAGGGTGCTTACAGGTGGGTGTAACTGTACATGGGGCGATGAGGGTGCTTACAGGTGGGTGTGACTGTACATGGGGCGATGAGGGTGCTTACAGGTGGGTGTGACAACTTGCTATCTATGTTTTTATTAGAAACTTTCTAGGCAGGAAATAATTTTTGTGTAGTTATCTGTTAGTGTCCTTGTAATAAAAGCCATCAAAACCAGTGAGAAATATTTTTTTTAAATGTATGTATGTGATTGAGTGTACACTGTATACACATACAAATGTGTGCACATATTTTTGGCTTGAAATCCATTTGAGATTTTGATAAATTGTAACTTGATTAAATGTGTGTGTATTGTGTCAGTATTAACACCTGTAACACCCATAAGCAATTGAGCTCATGGTGATAACTACACCTTCTTCATTTTGATCTGATTATTTTGTTACCAGCACGTTTCCAAGCAGATTTGAATATTTAATGACTGGTTCCATAATTCCATTCACTATTAGTTGGTAAGATACAAATACGTTTGATATATAAAAAAAATTGGGACATCTGCAAATAGATAAATGGATTTGACACATCTCTGGTGATGTGATTAGGATCACAAGTGTAACAAACATTCCCATTATTTTAAATGACATATTTTTTTAGGGTAACAAATTCCTTTGTTCAAAACCCTGTTACTCTGTTGCCTGGTCTTCCACTCAGGCCTGGGGTCTATTACATTGCAATGTAATAGATTACTATTACTATTATTTGGTTTTGTTTCTATTACTATTACATGCTGAAGGCAGTGTAATCTATTAGTATTACATTTCAAGCTATTACTATTGCTATTACATTTTCCATCAGAACTATATTTTTTCCGATTAAACATTTAATATACTTTATCACTTACACAGATTCAAATTAACTGATGGGTGTAAAATTAATTAAAGTACAATTAACTCATAAATTTCCCAATCTTGGTGCAGTGATCACCATCCCCGGTGACAGGTGATATGTGAACTCTGAATATCGGTGCACGAATACGGCATTATAAAGAGGGTAGACTTTCCTAGTGAATCTAATACTCAAGAAACTCCTTGTCAAGACAAACACTTGCAGGCAGCGAGCGATTTTATTAATTGACGCAAGCAATAAATCGCTCCCTAGATTATTGATTTGCATGAGTGATAGGGAGCAAGAGCGATCGCTCACCTCAAATGTGATGCCTTGTAATGTGGTGTTCTGAAACTTGCTTGAATCAATCACCATGCGAATGAACTCAAATGTGCCAAAAATTCTCTGCAATCTTTCTTACCCTGTTGTAGAGTTCTGTCGTGAGGTGACGGACATGCAAGTATCCCAGGTGGCGCCAGTGATACTGCCCGAGATGTACAAGATATTCACACAGGCTGAGGTGAGATGACGTGTTAGAATTCTGGAGCACTACAGGTCAGAAATGTTAGCTGCCCATTACTTGTTTGTGGAACAAATTCACGATTACTGAGAAACTAATAATTTGCAGAATTTGAAAGAATAGTTCATAAAATTGTAAAAAAATTTCCAGATAATCTGTGTTATATATAGTACCCTTAATTTTCACCCAAAACAGATTTATGCATGTCCACTAAAACATGTTTCACTGTGCAAAATGCGTGTCTCGTTGGAATCGTTTTGTTTTCATAGATCATGAACTCGACAGTAAAATAATAATTTCTCCCCATATAAACCAAGTGAGCACCATAGTATGATAACGCCTCTCTATAAAATTGTCTTGGATTACAAATATGAGATAAATAACATTGTAGTGTCAGTATTCCCAAATGGATATTGCCTTTTCAGTTGCTTTTACTTGTTTGCGGAGACATTAAGTAATGCTGCAGGGCTTCACGTTTGAGGCGAGCGATCGCCCTCGCTCCCTATCACTCTCGCTCCCTATCACTCTCGCTCCCTATCGTTCTCGCTCCCTATCGCTCTCGCTCCCTATCGCTCGCGCAGATCAATAATTTAGGGAGCGATTTATCGCTTGCATCAATTGTTAAAATCGTTCGCTGCCACGGCACTGCCACTGGCTTTGCCCAGGCTACGGCCTACACCAATCGATGACATGTTGCAATTCAAAACCATTTCACCAATTGCAGTCAGAATGTATGGGGTTTACTAAAGTAAACATTTATTTCTTTGTACAAAAGTCAGCGCCAACAAGCACCAATTAAAATTTCATGGCGACAACGACAGAATCCGAATGGGAACAGGTGGCGCCACCACACAGTAAAAACAAATCACTCGCCTAAATTAATTTGGCATATTTAGGCGAGCGATTTATCACTCACCTGTTGTTTTCAAATATGAAGCCCTAAATGCTGTGTGAGTAACACAGGGATCTCCAGAACGTTAGTTTCAATCTTTCTGGTAAAGCTTTCCCTGGCATAGTGGCTGCATATTATTGCAAACTTCTGTTTATATAGCAACTTTTGTTTATAGATATCACAAAGTCACATCGTGAGTTACTTAACATATTTACTAGTTCTCAGTTGTGTTGATATAAATGTTATTTTGTGTTCGCAACTTACACTCTTTCCTAGTAAAACTGCTGTGTTGTGCTGTTTTATACAATTAACAAAAAAATTTTATATTAACGGGAACAATCCTGTGAGAACAGCCACAAGCCTAAACAGACAGAATATCATCTGACTTTCTGACAGTCTTCAAATTGTGTTAGACACAATCAGCTCTTTTGGTATTTTTTCTTTTACTGACACATATTGAACTGTTTTATGATTATTTTGATTTCTATTATAGTTTTTATTTACTGTCTACTTTTAGGTAAGTAGTAATGTTTAAAACTGCTCCCTCAACTGATTTAGTCTATTGCAAATCTGGTTCACTGATGTCCAAATATGTAGCGTGTGAATAGTTTATGTAACATGTGCAGTCGCCTGTTTTTGTTCACATCGGAGTAATTGACTTTAGTTGTTAGATCTGGTAAGGTTTAAAATAGTGGATATCCAAAATGGTAAACACTGTGTGGGTCAATGCCGATCACGGGCGTGACTTCCAAAATCTCAACGATCACTTGACAGTTATGAAATTTCACCAAGGGTGAAATTTGTGAGTTTTCAGTGTTTCCATTTTTACTTCACTTAATGTTTGACCAAACATTACGTAATTTAACAGTTTGTCTGATGATTTCACGAAAACTATATACAAAAGTTGCATACACAAGTTAGCATGTTGAAGTGGATACTAGATAGGTTTGATTTTTTGCAAAATTAATTTGAAATAAGACTAGAAAAAATCGAATTGAGGAGGGAGCTTTAACACCTTAATTCAATGACAAAATACATTTAATTTTCTTATAGCTAATATTTTATGAGTTGTTGAATCTCCTGCGATATATGTTGTGCCAATTTTCATTGAAAAAATTAATTGATATAATTCTGGTATTTACAGCGCCACCTATTGGTTTATGGTGAACCTACTAGGTATCACCGTCAGTGGAACAGCACGATAAAGAAATTGTGCAAGGCTGGAGAACTGTTATATACAATATGGCCGATGATTATGAATCTTCGTTTTGTTTGATATTTTGATGACTTATGTTACAGGTGTATAGCGTAAGAACTCGGGGCAGGGCAGTGGACATCTTCAACACTATGACGTCTCTTATTTCACACATGGCTGAGATGCATAAAGTAAGTAATATTTCACAAATGCCTAGTTGCAATTATGTGTGTTTCTGTAATCTCTAGTTAGAAAGTATTTGTGTCCCATAACAATTTCATTTACCCTTAAGAAATATTCTTGATATGTTTTTAATATTTTATGGTCCAACTAACTCGATGATCACAATAATATGTGCATTGTCTTTTTTCTTCATATGATATGCAGTCAGGCACTGTTGATCTTCATATGATATGCAGTCAGGCACTGTTGATCATTTATGAGGTTTAGATTTTATTCAACCCTCTATGATTGTGTCATAATTATATCACTGAAGTATGCACTGGTATTTTCGTAAATACAACATGCATAGGGCCAAATCTTAACCATGCCAATTTCTATGGTATATCATCAGCTTTTATATTTCTGTTTACAGAACGTTGCTAGGCAACTGTTGTTCCCCGTCCTGCCACAATTCACTGAGGCGTTTGTGCAGGCACTTCAGGTGTCAGACGGCCTCACTTCTGATAGTGGACTCAAGATGGAGATACTGAAGGTACATCTTATTTTATGTAGCCTGTGTATGTAATAGCTAGATAATATGTAATAGCTAGATAATATGTATATGTAATAGCTAGATAATATGTTTGTTGCTCATTCCTAAGTAATGATATTGATTTTGTAACTTAATTCAGTGTGTTTCATGTTTTGGATGTTTCTGAAAATAACAACACAAACAATTTTGACATTTTAAAACATGGTAAAATGATAATTCATATCAGAGAAGCCCTTATAGAGAGAACACTGATTATTATCTTCTTCAGTTCTACAACAGTTATCAGAGTTATTTAGGAACAAACACCCAACCTTCTGAAATGTTTTCCCAAGCAAGCAAAATGTCAGCCCCAATGGCAGTATTTGTTGCATTTGTTATTATCATGGAAAACATCACATAAATTTTTTTATTCAATAATGACGTCCACCAAATTAACACATAAAATTTGACCAATAACTGAAATAAAATTAAAATTATACCAGCAGTCGCAATCACACATATTAAATTATTCATTTAATTTACATTGAATTTGGATTTAAAAAGCAGTTATTAATGCAGCAGCATTGTTCCTGAATTTGTTAGCCTTTCTGTCTGCAGGCGCTGACGACCCTCATGAAAAATTACCCCTCTCAGATGGGGCAGTGGCTGGCCCAGATACTGCCCCCCGTGTGGGATACGTTCATGCAAAGTAGTCAGATGTATCCTTTTACAACACTTTAATATCACAACAACAACATTCTGGGCATTGCTGTGACAGATTTATTGACCATAATGTTATATAATTAAAATTTTATTAAAAGACATAACATAACATCGAAAATTTTTGGGAAAATCCAGTCAAATTTTATGTTTATATTTCATGGCAGTTATCATAATTCAAGGATGCCTCATTTTGCTTATATAATTTATGATGTAGTTTCATGCTCTGTAAGTTTATTACAAACTTTTCATAGAATTGTAAAGGAAGGTCACAGTTCTTTTTGATTTCATCAACTTTGTACAAAATTGCTAAATATTTCCAGCATGTTGTTTTTTATTTTTCTAACTGATAAATTTACATTTTCTGCCTTAATTCGGTTACAAGATATGTACGGACAGTGGTCAATGGCACAGAAGAAGCTGATAATCCAGTTGATTCTGATGGTGAGTTACCATAAGTTTAATAATTTTCCATTTCCTGTGATTTTCCACCGATTTTTAAGTTAACCACCAGCTAATGTGTCACCCAACAAGTTGACATACACGTAGATCTAACAGTTTTAACAATGACAGTTTGACAATTAACAAATATGTTTGTAAGCGTACTTGCTCAATGCTTCTTCAACAAATAATTATATAATGACGGTAAACCCTATCATTGTTTATCACGTGTCTTTCTAGGTGAGGTGATGGGTTTTGAGAACTTGATTTTTGGGACGTTTGAGTTCATTCATGCGATGATCGACTCGACCAAGTTTCGGAGCACCGTCAAGAAATCGATGCATGAAGTTGTCTACTGCATAATCGTCTATATGCAAATGACCGAGGATCAGGTAACTAAGTCTATATGCAAATGACCGAGGATCAGGTAACTAAGCAATGAAACAACCCTTTGATCTTTGCCACCCTCAGACAAGCTTTGTATATAATAATGAATATGTGTTTACATTTGTGTTCTTTGTCAAATCACTTCTCTTTTTCAATCAGTTGTAGTTGACAATGACACCATGACTGGGTGTTGTGTTGTGTTGTTGCAAACATGCACAGTTGTAGTTGACAATGACACCATGACTGGGTGTTGTGTTGTGTTGTTGCAAACATGCACAGTTGTAGTTGACAATGACACCATCACTGGGTGTTGTCTTGTGTTGTTGCAAACATGCACAGTTGTAGTTGACAATGACACCATGACCGGGTGTTGTGTTGTGTTGTTGCAAACATGCACAGTTGTAGTTGACAATGACACCATCACTGGGTGTTGTCTTGTGTTGTTGCAAACATGCACAGTTGCAGGTCTAGAGTTATTTGTTTCCTTAAAATTTGCCGAAGTCCATATTTTCTGTTTTACTAAGAAATATATTTGTATCTCACAATAAAATATGAGTTGTATTTACCCTAAGTCTGCACATGATCAATAAATATTATGCAAGTTATAACAATTCTTGTAATTTTTACTGATGAAATTTTATTTTGTCAGGTGAGTCTGTGGTCACTGAACCCTGACCAGTTTGTTGAGGACGAGGATGATGACACATTCTCCTACTCCGTACGCATCTCTGCACAAGATCTCCTCCTGGTAGGTGGCGCCAGTGTCAACATGTTCGCTAACAAAATGGACGTTCATCCTTGGTACAGTTCATCCAGGGAACCACTGAAAATATGTTGGTTAGAATAATTTTGGAGCTGTTAAAAATTTAAGCGTACAGTTTTGGTTCTTGTTTGTTATTTAGAATATATTCTAAAAATTTATTTAGTTTAATTTACAAAATAAAGCTTCAGTTTGTTTTCGTGCCACTATTTTGATTACATTTAGAAAAGAAAGCTTAAACTTGTTTCTCTGCTACTTTTGTGTCAGTCACATGACTGGTCACTTTGTCTTGTCCAGTCGCTGTCCAGTCAGTTTCCAAAGCAGGCTGCTCCAGCCATCTGTCAAGCTGTGATGACCCATCTTCAGGAAGCCGAGACCGCCAAGACCACTGGACAAGTGCACTGGTTAGTGATGTGGTCAGTTTGACCATCTGTGGTAACATTTGGTTTTGCCCAATAATTTATTGTAAAAATCAGTAAAAGTGTACATTATTGTGCCACATGAAATCTGTTGCGAGGATTAAGTACGGTATTACTTGTCATTACCACAGTGAATGTAAAGATGCGGTTGTGGTTGTCAATGGTTTAAAGAAATACTTTTAAAATATGGCCCATGCAAGAAAAATGGGATCCAAAAATGCTTGAATCCCTGACGAGAAAGTGTGGAGCTTTACACGGGCAAAGAAGTGATAAATTCTTGTTGTGTTTCTACTGCTAGGTGTTGCTAACACAATGTTCATTAGACACATTTGTGTTAGTCCAAAAATATATATTTATATTCGATTTTCTGCCATTTTGCCGTGGCCTCAGCCAGTCTGTGGTGTCGGTTGCTGGATTCAATCGGGACTGTAAAAAAAATGCTTTAAAAATGTATGTTTTTAGAGTAGCTTTTTTATAATTATTGTTCCTATAGTTTTAATATAATTGTTACAATGTTACAATTACCATATACTTAGAGCATCAGAGAGCAATCTTTTTGATTGATCGAGTGCTACACAAGCACTTCTTATCCACATGTACACTAAGTATGTCTGACCATCTATGTGTACAGTTACTGTACACTAAGTGTGTCTGACCATCCATGTGTACAGTAAGTGTGTCTGACCATCCATGTGTAAACTATGTGTGTCTGACCATCTATGTGTAAACTATGTGTGTCTGACCATCTATGTGTACACTAAGTGTGTCTGACCATCAATGTGTAAACTATGTGTGTCTGACCATCTATGTGTACACTAAGTGTGTCTGACCATCCATGTGTACAGTAAGTGTGTCTGACCATCCATGTGTACACTAAGTGTGTCTGACCATCAATGTGTAAACTATGTGTGTCTGACCATCTATGTGTAAACTATGTGTGTCTGACCATCTATGTGTACACTAAGTGTGTCTGACCATCTATGTGTACACTAAGTGTGTCTGACCATCAATGTGTACACTAAGTGTGTCTGACCATCTATGTGTACACTAAGTGTGTTGTGGTTGTCAGGTGGAAGGAACATGAAGCACTGATGCTGGCACTGGGCAGTGTGCGTCCTCTCATCCTCGAGTCTGTCACTAATCAGAAGACGGACTACGACCTGGTTGGCTTCCTTCAGACCGTTGTACTGGTGGATCTCAACCAGAACGGTAAACACTCATTTGGATTGTTCACTGCCTGTACTGTAATTTTCTTTGGATAATACACATTCTTTTTTCACTTTTACTAAAAGTCCAGGTGTTCATGTGTCCACATATATAGAGATAAGTGGCTTAAAAAAAACAAATCGGAAGCAGGGGAATTGGGGTTTGATGCTAAAAAGTTGGGGTGGGTATTATACATAGTAATATAGAAATAATAAAAATTTTGAACAATAAGGCAGTTGTAAAATTGTGGCAGTTGCTTTGTTTGAAAACTGGCTGTATGATGTTCACATCAGGTGCTGTGATGACCTTGTACGAAATATAAACATTTTGCAGCCTTTATAATGTTGGCAAGCTTTTTCAGGCTGATTAACATACAATCTTGTAGCTTTTGCTGTATCAGTTCAAATATATTATTATAGTTCACACTAGTTCACATTTTAGTAAATAAATTAAATACTGCTAAAGACTTATGTTAACATGTAATTTCAGTGTCTCCGTTCCTCCTGGGTCGATGTCTGTGGCTGGCGAGTCGATACACACAGATCATGTCTCAGGAACTACTACAGAGGTACAGCAGCAGTGGCAAATGTCTTTCTTAGTTCTGCTCTAAATTTCAATGTGCCACCTCTCGGTAGTTACCAGTAGAAATCATTGAACAAACTATTAAATTGTTTTGGACATGGCTTGGTCAAAATTCGGCAAAAAAATTGCAAAAGTGGTGTGACATTTTCAATCTCTTATAAAGCCCAGACCAGGGATTGAATCAGTAATCCCGTTTGTTAAGCCAATGACAGTAATTACCGTTCCATTCGTGTCGGCAGCTGTCAATCTGCAGTCAATATCCTGCACATGTTTTTAAAGTGTGTATTCTTTCAAGCGCAACATATTTCTTTACCCAACATTTCAGAACTAACTTCTGTTGTTTCTGCCGTCTAGCTTCCTCCAGGCCACCGTCAGTGGTCTTCACCCGAATCAGCCTGCTACGGTGCGCATCTCAGCCGTTCGTGCCGTCTTTGGTTTCTGTGACCATCTGAAGACAACAAACAACAAGCAAGCACTCCAGCCATACATCGCAGACATGACGGACGGACTGTTGGCCATCGCCCAACAGTTCTCCACTGAAGTCTTGGCGCTCTGTCTCGAGACCCTCAATATGGTTCTAGTGGTGGGTGTGTCTCATTCTCCCCCATCCCTCACTCTCATTTTCCTCTCCCCTATTCCTCGCTCTCATTCTCCACTCCCCCATCCCTCGCTCTCATTCTCCACTCCCCCATCCCTCACTCTCATTCTCCACTCCCCTATCCCTCGCTCTCATTCTCCACTCCCCCATCCCTCGCTCTCATTCTCCCCTCCCCTATCCCTCGCCCTCATTCTCCCCTCCCCCATCCCTCGCTCTCATTCTCCTCTCCCCTATCCCTCGCTCTCATTCTCCTCTCCCCTATCCCTCGCTCTCATTCTCCCCTCCCCTATCCCTCGCTCTCATTCTCCCCTCCCCCATCCCTCGCTCTCATTCTCCTCTCCCCTATCCCTCGCTCTCATTCTCCTCTCCCCATCCCTCGCTCTCATTCTCCCCTCCCCTATCCCTCGCTCTCATTCTCCCCTCCCCTATCCCTCGCTCTCATTCTCCCCTCCCCTATCCCTCGCTCTCATTCTCCTCTCCCCCATCCCTCGCTCTCATTCTCCTCTCCCCTATCCCTCGCTCTCATTCTCCACTCCCCTATCCCTCGCTCTCATTCTCCCCTCCCCTATCCCTCGCTCTCATTCTCCCCTCCCCTATCCCTCGCTCTCATTCTCCACTCCCCTATCCCTCGCTCTCATTCTCCACTCCCCATCCCTCGCTCTCATTCTCCCCTATCCCTCGCTCTCATTCTCCTCTCCCCCATCCCTCACTCTCATTCTCCACTCCCTATCCCTCGTTCTCATTCTCCACTTTTCTCACAGTCCTGCTCAATCTCCCTTCACACAGCCCGTCCATCTCAGTCACGGTTTTCATCTTCCACATGTGTCTTCGTTAATGTATATTGTCCAAGTGTTTCTTGGTTAAATAACAAATTTAATTATGTTATAATTGTAAAATATTACCACAGTCGAACTAATTATTAAAATGGATCAGGGGTTCCTGAACTTTCTCATCTCATTAAGAGTCTGCAAATAGCAAGATAATATCTTAGCAACCAGACAAGCAGTGTTTACTCATTTTTAGCACGTTTCTGGGGTTGAAAGATAACCAGTTATGCAATTTCATCTCATTTGCTTAACTGTAACCGTCGTAACCAGATATTCGTTGGAAATAGGTCCACATGTTTTTGCATTTCTTGAAAATCTTGTAGACAGAGATGCCAAGATGTCTGGCATTAAATGTATCTGCCATATGGTGATTAAAAACATGCTGTTTTGTGTAGCGTCTATTGTATTGTATTGTATTGTATTGTATTGATAGTTTGTTATCTCCGCTCCAGGTTGACGAGGAGTTCACAGTGAGTGTCGAGCCAAGGATCATGCCCCTAGCCACTGCCGTGTTCCTCAAGTACAACGGAGGTTAGTCTGATACACTGTCGCTGTCATGCTTTGCATTTCAAATACAACGTGTAGTTTAAAATTGGGTAGCATAATTGTTAGACTGTTGAAATTTCAATTGAGAGTTTCAAGTCTGGGCAGTTCCGTTCACTTCACATCCGCACAGTTCTCCTAGGTGTGTAAATTAGTTTCTAGTGGTGGAATTGTGTGAAAAGATTCATGCTTTCATGCAGTAATTGCAGTGTGGCTGAATGTTTCCCAGAGAAGTCACGATGATGGAATGAACAGGCCTCCCACAGGTTATATTAATCCTAGTGACAGATCCAGCCTATGTGTAGCTTTTGCTTCTCGTAATACGAGTTTAGTAACATCATATATGAAAATGTTTTCATTAATTTTCACAAATTCAAAACGAAATGAGCTCCAAATGTGTTTATATTGTCTCCACATCAAGGTTAGCCAAATGAGAACTCTGTTGAACAAAGTTGACATGGTCATTTCCTTGTTTCAGATCCGCTCATAATCAGTCTTGTGCAAGACATGTTCAAGGTCCTCTCCGAGAACAAGGCCTGTATTCATTCTGTCCAACAGAAGCTCGTGCCTACCCTAGTCAGCATCCTTGAAGCGCCAATCGAGAAGATTCCCGTTGGAATGCAGGCGGTATGTGAATTAATGCCAGTCAGGAAAGAAGAACCTGTTCTACACTTTTATAGACGCACTTCTACAATCCTGGGCAACAGAAAGAAGACAAGTACAGAAAATTGGTTTCATAGCAAAGTTAGGACTTTGGCAACACACAAAATCAAGACAATAAGCACTTCTGATATTTCCTCCACTAACTTATTACACAATATTATAACTAATAAGAACACTGTTGCACCAGTGTTACTAAAGATACAAATTATCATATTTATTTTAGTAGACTGAATTTATGCATCCAAAAAGCATTAATAACAAAATCAAACAGTTTCTGATAGATGTGGATATTTCATATCATACGTTCTCCATGTTTACAATGACCGTTAAGCTAGGAGTCCATATGTATGGGTGCGTCATGCGGTATGCGACAACAAATGGCTATTGTTCGAATTCATAGGAATGATTCCATGTGTGCGGATGCGTTTTGTCGTGCGGATACCGATGCGGCAAATGAAATGGCTCCATTTAGCGATTCAAATCGTATCCGCACACGAATCGGACAGGAAATTCCCAGGAGTGACATCAATACAGAGGTATTTTCCCAAGTTTCAAAATGGCAGCGTAGTTAAGCACTACCTAAGACTGATGGTAGATACTACATATAAGCACTACCTAAGACTGATGGTAGATACTACGTGTAAGCACTACCTAAGACTGATGGTAGATACTACGTGTAAGCACTACCTAAGACTGATGGTAGATACTACGTATAAGCACTACCTAAGACTGATGGTAGATACTACGTATAAGCACTACCTAAGACTGATGGTAGGTACTACGTATAAGCACTACCTAAGACTGATGGTAGATACTACGAATAAGCACTACCTAAGACTGATGGTAGATACTACGTATAAGCACTACCTAAGAGTGATGGTAGGTACTACGTATAAGCACTATCTAAGACTGATGGTAGATACTGCGTATAAGCACTACCTAAGACTGATGGTAGATACTACGTATAAGCACTACCTAAGACTGATGGTAGATACTACGTATAAGCACTACCTAAGACTGATGGTAGATACTACGTATAAGCACTACCTAAGACTGATGGTAGATACTACGTGTAAGCACTACCTAAGACTGTCTGCGACAATTGAGTTGAGCAAAAACGGCAAACCAGAAGCAGAAAGAGAAATAAAACGCACTGTGTTCCGCACGCATGGAATCACGCAAAACGCATTCCGCTTGACACATCCGCTAAACGCATCCACATGCCGTATCCGTACATATGGAATCCTAGCTTTAGTTGTTTTCTTGTCGCCTTCACTGAACTTATTGTGGAAGGTTTTATCACCAGGTGGCGCTAGACAACCTTCAGACATTAATTCGCAGCAGTCCAGTGCCTCTGTCGGAGTTATTGCTGGTGCGAGCGTTCCCTGCGGCCGTGCGAGCGACTCTCAGCTCAGATGACAATTCTGTCTTGCAGGTGATCAATTTCTCCTTTCTCTTGAACACTAAGTCTGTCTTGCAGGTGATCAACTTCTCCTTTCTCTTGAACACTAAGTCTGTCACATTCTGTGTGCTTTGTCGTCAAAGTTCAGATCGTTGCTACATAATTTTTTAGACAGTCAAATGTGTCTTCAATTATTTAACTTTATATTGTTCATAATATTTCTCACTGCGTATATGCTGTACTTAGCAGAACTACATTAAAATCCACTTACTGTCGTTAAATGTTACTTTAAAAATTTTTTTTTACGAAAGTTCGTAGTACACATTCTGAAAATGTTTCCATCAGGCTAACAATTAACACATTATTGATGGCCTATGATTCCACAGTCGGTTTGTATTCTGTAAGATGTTGACACAACATTTCAAGCTGGTGTAGATATGTGCATTCTAAGGTCTGTGCTGTGTTGTAGAGTGGAGGAGAGTGCATCCGGTCCTTTGTGTCCAAATCTCTGGAGCAGGTCTGTGAATGGCAGGACGGGCGAGGTATGACTCGATATTAATTGAAATGATTAAATTATTTTCTAAATTAATTTGGAAGGGGCATACAGTTTATATAACATACACTTTTTCTAGCACATTAATTGTCTCACACCAAATCAAGACATGGATGCACTTGCTTTTTTTATTAAGTTTGTCTTATAAAATATTACTGTACGTGTGGTAAAATTGGGAAGAGGTGTGTATTTTTAAAAATCTAGAAATAATTAGAAAGTAATAATTTACACTTACTTTGGAGCAAAAATTTAAACCTCACATTCGTTTAAATTTTTGCTCCAAAGTAAGTGTAAATTATTACTTTCTAATGGAATCATGGAGCTATGAACAATATATTTCACATCTAGAAATAATCGTTTGTTGAATGCCAAATTTATACCCCCAGTTTCACCTTGAAATGAATTGCCAAAATGTTCGACACGCTTAAATTAAACCTCAACAATATTGATTGAAAGTGAACATGTTTCTGTTTAGTCGTATCTTTTATAACAAATTTATAAAATAAAAAAAAATGAGAATAATGCAGAGGAAAACATTTCCAGGAAACAGCGGCCTGTCCTATGTGGTGCAGATTATCTCAAAACTGCTTGATCCAAAGACATCAGAGTTCACAGCGACCTTCGTAGGTCGCCTGGTGTCGATCCTTATCGCAAGGATGGGAAGTCAGCTTGGGGAGAATCTGGACCTGATGCTGAGAGCTGTTCTCAGCAAGATGCAGCAGGCAGAGACGCTGAGTGTGCTGCAGGTCAGTGCATTCTGGGATAGGCTGCATTCAGTGGCTAGCCTTATGGGATATCTTGCACTCTGTATGCTGCACATGGTTAGTGTTCTGGGATAGATTCAGAGGTTCAAAGTGTCCCGATTTAGCAGGAGATCTATTGAATTAAACGCAAAATTATTTAAGTCTCCCTAATTAAAATTAAATGTTCAACTTTTTTGGGAAAATCAGGATGTTCTACAAACACTGGCACCCACTTGCAATTAAATAAAATTGTCCCACAACAGATGTTGAGCTTTTTTTTGATATTCCTGAAGTTGGAACATCGCCACAAAAAGACGTATGACTTGCCAGTTTCACCACAGTTGCATTGGGTTAGTTTGCACCATCAACGTAAATATACCTGAGTTATAACTTTGGCCAGGCAACCGATCTTGCAAGTGATACTAAGAGTGACTGCGATGCTTGGATTGCTATTATATGTTATATTAGAGAACAATTTGTTGAAGGTTAGACCCTTCACCAGAATACATGCCAGTGCATCTTATAATTCACAACTTTTTTTACATATTCCCATCTCTCAATTCAATATTGACAATTTTCCATATGGTTTTCTGTCGCCAGAGTCTAATCATGGTGTTTGCGCACCTAATTCACCACCAGATGGAGGCAGTGTTGGACTTCCTGTCAACCGTGCCAGGGCCGACAGGCAAGCCTGCACTGGAGTTTGTGCTCACAGAATGGTGCTCGAAGCAACACCTCTTTTATGGGTTATACGAGGCCAAAATCAGGTGTGTTTTAAATGTCCCTCCTCAATTAAATTTTTTTGTTAGTCTCATTTCAAATTAATTTTGTGAAAAATCAAACCTACCTAGTATCGACTGCAACAAGCTTTGTTTGTCCAACGTTTTTTGTGAAATCAGCAGACAAATTATTAAATTACTTAACGTTGAATTAATGTTGAATTAATTGAAGAGAAAATGAAAACGTTGAAAACTCACAGAGTTCACCCATGGTGAAATTTCATTACTTTGTCTTGTGATCGACGAGAGGATGGAAGTCACCCCTATAGTTGGCATTGGCCTGAACAGTGTTGGCAATTTTGGATATCCACTATTTTGTACTATACGAGATCTAATGACGAAAGTCAATTCTTTCAATGATTTAAAAAAATAGCAATTTTTTTAGTAAGTCGACTGTGGATGTTACATAAACTATTCACACACTACATATTTGGACATCTACAAACTGGATTTGAGATAGGCTACATCAGTTGAGGATGGAGTTTAAACTATACAAAATAGAACACTAGCATAAGTCTAGTAGCGATTCCCTAACTGAATGGCTCCCAACTAATTGAACATGTAGTTCTTTTGTGTGGTCAAAAAGAAAAGAAATGTTTGTCTTCAGCACGGTGGCATTGTGCAAACTTCTACAACACGCCATAGAGAAGAATGACCAGAGATTGCAGAATATCGAGGTCAAAGGTGACCAGATCTTCAACCCCAACGAGGGTATCAGGACGAGGTCAAGGTCTGCACAAAGTTAGTGTTGTCCCTATGCGAAAATTCCTGGTTAAATTAATTTCGGACAAATGTATGCTAATAAGCAACATGGAAAGGAAGTATTTTATGCTACTCGGCAGTGCACTAATTCTTTTAAAATGCATGATATACTGTTGCAAACTAGAACGTTTAAAAGGTTGCTATATAAATATGATTATTTTTAACTAATAATTTAAAATTACTTGCAAAACATGCACGTAACAGAAATGTTATGAAGTATTAAATAAAATACTTCTTGTTAATTTTATATAGTTTGTGCTAATTTTAGGTTGCATTGTTGAGTAAACTTTTGTATACTTATCCACTTCGCACCCCCCTAGTTGGTGCATAAGGCCACTAACATTTATGTACTTATCCTCTTCGCACCCCCCTAGTTGGTGCATAAGGCCACTAACATTTATGTACTTATCCTCTTAGCACCCCCCTAGTTGGTGCATAAGGCCACTAACATTTATGTACTTATCCTCTTCGCACCCCCCTAGTTGGTGCATAAGGCCACTAACATTTATGTACTTATCCTCTTCGCACCCCCCTAGTTGGTGCATAAGGCCACTAACATTTATGTACTTATCCTCTTAGCACCCCCCTAGTTGGTGCATAAGGCCACTAACATTTATGTACTTATCCTCTTAGCACCCCCCTAGTTGGTGCATAAGGCCACTAACATTTATGTACTTATCCTCTTCGCACCCCCCTAGTTGGTGCATAAGGCCACTAACATTTATGTACTTATCCTCTTCGCACCCCCCTAGTTGGTGCATAAGGCCACTAACATTTATGTACTTATCCTCTTCGCACCCCCTTGTTGGTGCATAAGGCCACTAACATTTATGTACTTATCCTCTTTGCACCCCCCCAGTTGGTGCATCAGGCCACTAACATTTATGTACTTATCCTCTTCGCACCCCCCTAGTTGGTGCATCAGGCCACTAACATTTATGTACTTATCCTCTTTGCACCCCCCTATTTGGTGCATAAGGCCACTAACATTTATGTACTTATTCTCTTAGCACCCCCCTAGTTGGTGCATAAGGCCACTAACATTTATGTACTTATCCTCTTAGCACCCCCTAGTTGGTGCATAAGGCCACTAACATTTATGTACTTATCCTCTTAGCACCCCCTAGTTGGTGCATCAGGCCACTAACATTTATGTACTTATCCTCTTCGCACCCCCCCCCCCCAGTTGGTGCATCAGGCCACTAACATTTATGTACTTATCCTCTTCGCACCCCCCTATTTGGTGCATAAGGCCACTAACATTTATGTACTTATCCTCTTCGCACCCCCCTATTTGGTGCATCAGGCCACTAACATTTATGTACTTATCCTCTTCGCACCCCCCCAGTTGGTGCATCAGGCCACTAACAATTGTTATTTTCCATTAATTGTTAACTACCAACACAGAAGAAGCTGTGTTGTATACTTAGTGTTGTTTGTGTTCAGGTCCTGATGAGTGGACAATGATTCCGGTCCTAATAAAGATATACAAACTCATCATCAACGAACTGTCGACTCAGATAGAAAACAGCTTGATGCAGCAGCCGGCCGGAGGCGAAGACGATGATGATGAGGAGGAGGAGGTATGGTGCTGCACCCTAGTGGTTAACATGTCATCGTCCCACAGGAATTTTTTAATTGGCTGTGTTTGTTAGTAAGTAATTATTTTAGGTGAAATTTATTTGCTATCACTACTCTTGGTTGTATACTGCAGAATGATTTTCTTTGAGATGAAGTGATTTTGAAGTGACTTATTTTAATGCTGTGAAACAACTGATTTTATGAAGATTGCTATTCTCAAAAATCAATATAAAATATTGTTTAATATTAGAACTAGTTACTGTAATAAAGTAATAAGATTGCTATGCAGAACAACAATCTAAGTTAATTGCTTATTGAGAAAAAAACAATTAGGACAGTCTTGTAGGCTATATAAGAACATGTTCTTTTTTAGACTTTGAAATAAGTAATTCATTATTTTATAAAACCCATCATCTCTAGTCAGGGATGGTAGTAATACTACAGTGCCCCTGTTGTGCCCTGAGTCATTTCTACTTAGTCCCAGTGGCTGTCTCGGTCGACGTGGAAGTACCCTGAGTCATTTCTACTTAGTCCCAGTGGCTGTCTCGGTCGACGTGGAAGTACCCTGAGTCATTTCTACTTAGTCCCAGTGGCTGTCTCGGTCGACGTGGAAGTACCCTGAGTCATTTCTACTTAGTCCCAGTGGCTGTCTCGGTCGACGTGGAAGTACCCTGAGTCATTTCTACTTAGTCCCAGTGGCTGTCTCGGTCGACGTGGAAGTACCCTGAGTCATTTCTACTTAGTCCCAGTGGCTGTCTCGGTCGACGTGGAAGTACCCTGAGTCATTTCTACTTAGTCCCAGTGGCTGTCTTGGTCGACGTGTTTCTTGAAAATAGACACGCCTGTGCGCAAAGTGGCAAACAACTTAAAAAAAATTTCCCACGACCGTTCCGCAGCCAAATAAAGTTAAATTCCTGTGTGCAAGCCTCAAGGAATCCAAGGAATAGCTGCAAATCATTAACTCAGCAACAGTAAGTTCCACATCTCAGGAGGTTAATCCTCCAGGAGTAGACAGATCCCTGGTAGCAAGGATGATGAGACCCGTTCCATGCATAGACCGACTTGTTGTATGTTGTAGGGTGATGGGGATTGGGATGACTTGTTGTATGTTGTATGGTGATGGGGATTGGGATGACTTGTTGTATGTTGTAGGGTGATGGGGATTGGGATGACGAGGAAGAGGAAGACATGGATGGAGAGGGGGAAGAGGGAGAAACCCTCTCTAGTCTTCTCAATCAGTTCTGTCCGGGATTCTCTGGTGTGTTGTCATGGAAACTGTGACATATTTGTTTCAATGTTCAAGATAAGAATTAGTACAGAAACCATACAAACTACTCATTTTAAGTTAACAGAAAAAAACTGGTAACAATATATTGAACAGTATAAAAAAAAGTTAATGTCTCATTGGGGACAGGAGACTCCTACTAAATTTACTGGAAGGAAGACATTGTCCTGAAAGATGATGTTGAATATTGTTATATTCGACATTACGTTTCTCACATCTTGTGAACACTAAATTTATTAACTTATGTTTTTAAGATAATAATGTTGCAGATCTACATTTATGTTAATTTGTTGTGGTGGGGTGGTCACATGGTCGGTGACCGGTGGCGAATTGGCCCCACCTTTGTAGTTATTCCAGTTAGAGCTAGTGTATTTTTAAGCAGGTAGTTGTATTCATAGACTGCGTGATAGCATGTAGGGCATTATGCTATTTGGTTTAAGGGTGTTCCATAACAATAGTAATGCCATTGTTTCTTTTATTTGTTCTAGGAATACTGCTACTGCTTTGTGGTGAAATGTGGGCTCTATTGAACCCGACGTCCAGGAGGCTCGCATGGGGCGTAGTCAGCCTGGCGTTGGGTTGTGGAGCCCACATTTCTTTGTTTTACATTTCTTTGAAAAGTGGGCTTACCCTTAATCCCCACAATAAACGTCATTCATTTGGCCTTTTCATATCTCTATATCTGTGTTGTGTTGTTGATTGCATAAATGGGAGTATGCAACATTGGCACAGCCAATGTTGCATATAGGTTTTTATGCGGCGACACCACATACAATTAATGATTGGTCCATTGCTAATTTATTCTATTATGCTAATCCAGCAGAGCTGGGTGACGCGCTCTGTGACCCACTTTGCTGCCTCCATATTTTGAACCAATCAGCGCGCACCAGCTGCGCGACGCTACAGATTTCAAACTTGGACTAGCCACTTCGTTTTGTGAAAGCATACGGAGTGGATGCGCTTTGAAAATTTGTCCCACCCTCCTCCCCATCTTTCTCCCTGTGGTATGTTTACTTGTTAGCAGCAATTGTACATCTTTGGTGGAAGTGGGGTGTTCATGTCTCAAAGCTGTCCCATTTTTTGATTGCGATAGTGGACATGGGAGTTTTGGCTTTCCCAGAAGTGTTCACGGGTTTTAACGCTGGGACGCAGCTCGCTTCCCTTCCACCTTGGATTTTAGAACTGTTCGTGTAGCGAATTGGCCCCACCTTTGTAGTTATTCCAGTTAGAGCTAGTGTATTTTTAAGCAGGTAGTTGTATTCATAGACTGCGTGATAGCATGTAGGGCATTATGCTATTTGGTTTAAGGGTGTTCCATAACAATAGTAATGCCATTGTTTCTTTTATTTGTTCTAGGAATACTGCTACTGCTTTGTGGTGAAATGTGGGCTCTATTGAACCCGACGTCCAGGAGGCTCGCATGGGGCGTAGTCAGCCTGGCGTTGGGTTGTGGAGCCCACATTTCTTTGTTTTACATTTCTTTGAAAAGTGGGCTTACCCTTAATCCCCACAATAAACGTCATTCATTTGGCCTTTTCATATCTCTATATCTGTGTTGTGTTGTTGATTGCATAAATGTTAATTTGTTGTTTCAGGCTTTGACCTTGTAGACGATGATGAAGAGGAGGATGACCCGGATGCTGTCAGTGACCCAATTTACCAAATAGAACTTCAGGTACGTTCAGTTCTTAACTCAGATGCAAAAATATTAGAGATTGGATTTCCCCCAAATTAATCAACATGACCCAAAAATTTAATCAATTACAGTGGTAAGAAATTTTTCTTTTGTAACAATAATTATGGTGGTAAGACCTTTTTCTTTTATTATAATAATTATAGTGGTAAGACCTTTTTTATTAATTACAGTGGTAAGACGTTTTTCTTTTTTAATAATTACAATGGTAAGACCTTTCTCTTTTGTAATAATTACAGTGGTGCAATTGTTTTTGTTATAACAATAGTGCAACCTTTTGCTGGCAAATTTAAACCCACGCATTTAGTTTAATAATTATATACTGCATACATATTTGCATAAAATTTACAGATTTTATTGTAATAATTTTTGATGACTAACGGAATTGTTGCGTTCTGTTGCAGCCCTACTTGACCGAATTCCTCCGATCTTTCTCCCAGCAGCACTGCTATGGTGTGTTCAGTCAACACCACAATGAGTGCGAGAAACAAGTGCTTAGGACTATCGGCATACAAGTGTGACATGAGGTGCGTCAGTGACGACTAGTGTATTACGATACGAGGTGTAACCCTCGAGGACTATTGTTATATTATGATATAAGGTGTGGCATTGAGGACTACTGTTCCAGAATGTTATGGAATATGGCCAGAAAGACTTGTTATACAATGCCAGGTGTAGCCTTGAGGACTATTGTTATACAGTGCAAGGTGTAGCCTTGAGGACTATTGTTATACAGTGCAAGGTGTAGCCTTGAGGACTATTGTTATACAGTGCAAGGTGTGGCACTGAGCACTATTGTTACACAATGCAAGGTGTGGCACTGAGGACTATTATACAGTGCAAGGTGTGACATCTAGGACTATTGTTGTACAGTGGAAGGTGTGGCACAGTGGACTATTGTTGTACTATACAAGGTGTAACATCAAAGGCTATTGTTATAATGCAATGCAATATGCCGCATTGTGGACTTGTTATACAATGGTGTGGCACTGTGGACTATTATTATACAATGCAAGGTGTAGCACTGTGGACTATTGTTATACAATGCAAGGTGTGGCATTGTGGACTATTGTTATACAAAGGAAGGTGTAGCACTGTGGACTATTGTTATACAATGAATGGTGTGGCACGGTAGACTACTGTTATACAATGCAAGGTGTGGTTATACAATGCAAGGTGTAGCACTGTGGACTATTGTTATACAATGGAAGGTGTGACATCGAGTACTGCTGTCATAGTACGATGTCTCAAGTGGCTACAATAACTATTCTTTGGGTGCGGTAGTGAGATATACAACACAATATTTGTTAACTCGAACGTTGATAACTCCCACCATAACTGGAGCCTTGAGCCTGGTCTTGCCAGGGCTGGATATGCCACCTGCTATAGACACGATTTATCTCACACACAAGGATAACTCAAAGTGTTTCCCCGTCCCTCCATCTTAGTAAACTTAGTAAAGTTGTACTCTACTGAGCAAAAGGAGGTTTGTGTACAGACTATTTTCATAAGTAAGGCCTGTTGTCCTGTGTTGTGACCAGTAAGTGGTATCTGTATACTCGTTACATAAAACGTTAATGTAATATTGAATACTTGTAGGATTTGCAGTCTTATACAGATCAAGATGTCCCTTCCTTCCACACGACGAGCATGAACCTGTATATTAATCAGTTATTATTTCAAAACATGTCAGGTTGTTAGTCTTCCAGAATCTGGGAATGAATCTGTTCCATGTGTGTTAGGTGTCACAAGACTTTGTTATGGTCAACATTTGCTGTGTACATTTGTCATTGGGCAATTATGTTTTCACGGTGTCCTGGTGTATATTACGCCATCATGTGTTATGTGCAGAAATGGACTTAGAAGATTTGCAAATACTTGCAGTAGAGTATAGCACTTTCCTAAGTTATGTTAGGTATTGCAGCAATGTTTAATTGCGAACACATGATGGATATTGTTGTGGTATTATGGATTCTGTGATCGAATAAAGCATGAAATTGGTTTTTAAAATTATTTTTTAAAATGTTGCCAAACATCAATATACTGGACTAATTTTGAAAGTATTTCAGAAAGAATTGTAAATACCTGGCAACACTGCAAAATTGAGTATTGCACCCCTCCCTGCCAATATCGATTTGTATACAGACCTGATACCTAGGTGCCGTGTTATGGTTGTGTAGAATTTTTAAAAACTTCATTTAGCCCATTGTGAATCAGGTTTGTTGATGTTCATATCTATAAATAGTTTTAAGTAATATGTTCAGTCAGTTTAATTAAAGAGTGAAGTCTTTTTTTTAAATCATCGAAACAATTGACTCTAAACCTGTGAATGGCCTTTTGAATAACATATAGAAGCAGAGCTGCTTTTGCTCTTTTCACAGAATTTTCACCAGATCCAGTACAAAATGATATTTTCAACGATGATTTCATCAAAACTAAATAACACTTTTGCACTACAAACGAGCTGACATGTTGTAGTGGATGTTAGATCGGTTTGATTTTTCATGAAATTATTCTTAAACGAGGCAAACAAAAAAAATTTTACTGAGAAAGAACGTTAAAGTATGAGATTTTGCGTTAAAGTATGAGAAATTTGAAGGTGTTGCTGACATAGAAATAACTAATGCTTAACTGATGATTATAAATGTTCCTTGTTATATTTTCTTCAGAAGGGATACGTCCAGAATGACCAACTACGCTGCCGAGGGGGCAATGTAAATAGTTTCCCGTTACGCTGTGACAGAATGGGGTGTTCATAGGAAATGTGGCCACTCGTTCAACTAGTTCACAAATGCTTTCTGTCAACAGATTGTGAAATGGAGTGTGTTTATGATTGTTGACAAATATCATGCAAGAATGTGATATAACAATAGCCACAGCAGTAGATTTATTGTTTGATGATTAGTCGTTCAGTGGACATGAATTAAACAACATTTATATATGTTACATATACAAACACAAATGTACATATGGTACATACAGTATTCAACCTACATTATGTGTGCATAATGTAAGTTACCCTCTAGAAAAAAAATTTTGCCATGGAAAAATTCCGGGTATCTGTTGTTATAAACATACACCAAAATTGTTTTCTCTAGACAATTTAGCAATTGTGGTGTAATTGTTTAACATTAGTGGTGTAATTGTTTAACATTAGTGGTGTAATTGTTTAACATTAGTGGTGTAATTGTTTAACATTAGTGGTGTAATTGTTTAACATTAGTGGTGTAATTGTTTAACATTAGTGGTGTAATTTACTGACTACTTTAAAACAACTGGTAAGTGGTGCCAACAGTTTAACACCAGATGGCAGCACGTTTCAATTGTTCCATACTAGTCAAATTACTACATCAAATTACTAATTAGGGCATATATGCTTAATAGGTCGAATACGGTAAATATGAATTGTCAGCAATACGATCAGTTGTGTGGAGGTCTCTGTATATAATGTGATTCTTGCATATCAACTGTACATGTTGCTCTATCTGGGTGGCATATGTAGTGAACTAATGCTAACTACTTTGTCTCCTCCATCATTATTTCTGTTATTTACTTTGTTCTCATCTCATTAATAAATAATCTGTCTGCATAGTTGCATATCTTTCTCTTGTGGTTCGTTGGACAACTTTGTTGACGAGACAATGGATATCTGATCTAATGCTATAATCATTTTCCACCACTGTCGCGGCTAACATAGTTTGAGGTGTTGCATGTTTTTCTGAACATGTTTATGATATTAAATATTACATCCAGTGTTATTGAAGATATTTTATTTGATATGCTGCATGTGCCAGGTACTGGAATGCATTTATGATAAAAAAATACGCCTGTTTTCCTAGAATATATAAATTAAATTGTGTATGTGTGCATGTTTTATTAAGAAGTGACCGTTTAAGCACATTATTAATGACTTGTATGCAAGCCGTGTGGTATTTATAAATTATATAGTACTTTAGAATAATACTTTACTATTAGACTGGGAGGACCACCTCCCCACATCCCATCAATGCGTTGCTGCCAGGTCTGGGCTGGAGGGCTGAAACCATCTGTCAAACAGGACCAAAAAGTACTTTCATTTATGGGAATGGTGCCAAGGCCAAAACAGTGTGAAATGTTCCCATGCGGTTCCTTGACTATGGAATGACTAATGTTCCCATGCGGTTCCTTGACTATGGAATGACTAATGTTCCCATGCTGTTCCTTGACTATGGAATGACTAATGTTCCCATGCGGTTCCTTGACTATGGAATGACTAATGTTCCCATGCTGTTCCTTGACTATGGAATGACTAATGTTCCCATGCGGTTCCTTGACTATGGAATGACTAATGTTCCCATGCGGTTCCTTGACTATGGAATGACTAATGTTCCCATGCGGTTCCTTGACTATGGAATGACTAATGCCAGCAACAACCAAAGGCTGAGAAAAAGTACATTTATTTATGGGAATTGCATCAAGGCTAAAAACAGTGTCAAATCTTTCCTTGGGGTTCCCTCAGTACGGAACGACCAATGCCAGCAATTTTAGGTGGCGATTCCCCCTGCCAGCAACCCCCAAAGGGTGTGAAAAAGGGGGCATTTATTTATAAGAATGACACCAATGCTAAAAAACTGTCAAATCTTTCCTTAGGGTCCCATGAGTGCGACTGGACTGGTGCCCGCAAGTTTAGGTGGGGGCTTCCCCCTACCAGCAACCCCCAAAGGGTGAGAAAAGGGTCACTTATTTAATGGAATGATGCGAAGGATAAAAAAGGTATCAAATGTTCCTGTGGGTTTCCATGATTATGGAATGACCAGTGCCAGCAATTTTAGGCGGGGCTTCCCCCTGACAACAACCCCCAAACGGTGAGAAAAGGGGGCATTTATTATTTATGGAATGACGCCAAGGCTAAAAACAGTGTAAAATCTTTCCTTAGGGTCCCATGAGTACGACAGGACCAGTGCCCGCAATTTTAGGTGGGGGCTTCCCCCTGCCAGCAACCCCCAAAGGGTTAGAAAAGGAGCATTCATTTAATGGAATGATGCATTGGATAAAAACAGTGATTGATGGCGGCATCCTCGTACATGAAACCGTGCTGCAAGTGAACATGTGCAGTCATGGCCAGGGATCGTTTGGTGAAGATGTGTTCCAGTCGTGGTGAACAAATCCCTTTGGTATCACCACACATTTACCATCACCGGACCTGACCAGGCCCAGAAGTAGAGTGGGACGGAGATCCTACAACATGGGGCATTCAGGGAAGAGTTTACCGGTTTCCTTGTGGAGGAATGAAATAAGCTGCACTACTGGCCAATCATAGGACAGTATACATGTCACATGGTGGTAAATGCGATGAAGACCAACAAAGGCGAACTGCTGCAAACAGAAGTACCCAATTACTAGTTTGACTCGAGGAGGCCAACACCCTCACCCGACACCCTGATTGCCTTTTCTGCAAACAGCGTTTCCTCTGAAAACGTTCTAGTGAAGTCCACCCATACTGACGTCCTTGCCATTCTTCTTAGGCTTATCGACGTTCCAGCTGTCACCTCCTTGTGTCTGCTTGTACGATTTCAAAATCTGACATCAACGAGGCAAGGTATGAGGTCTTCATGCGCATGAGTGGTGGCAATAAGAAGGAACCACGGCCAGAGTAAAGAAGATTAACTGTGTCTCTCTTCCCCATGCACCAAGATATTTGTCAATCACATCAAAAGGACCCACTCTGTGCAAGGATCTGGAAGAGGTCCGACCAGACTGAGCCGACTGCTGAGGCGAGTACCACTGATTACGGATGGAACGAGACTGAAAACTGCATGGAGCATGACTAGTGCACTCCTCGAGTCCCTCGCAGCCACTGCTGCGGACGATGGGGGCAGCGTGGGAGCGACGTCACTACTATACTATTAGTATAGTAGTGTCGGCGCTGTGCTGTTCGAAATCATAGATGTGTGCTTTTGTTATGACTTGGTAGTATTAAAATATTTGTCAAAACCAAACAACGTTGTGTTCCTGTAAAGACTCTTCTCATCGAGATCATCAATGATAGATCAAGTTATGCACCCACAATGATTACAATGGAAGTAATAACCACTGGGACTGGGGGGGTTAGGTTGTTGGTGGGGATAAAGTAATAACCACTGGGACTGGGGGGGTTAGGTTGCTGGTGGGGATAAAGTAATAACCACTGGGACTGGGGGGGTTAGGTTGCTGGTGGGGATAAAGTAATAACCACTGGGACTGGGGGGGTTTAGGTTGCTGGTGGGGATAAAGTAATAACCACTGGGACTGGGGGGTTTAGGTTGCTGGAAGGGATAAAGTAATAACCACTGGGACTGGGGGGGTTTAGGTTGCTGGTGGGGATAAAGTAATAACCACTGGGACGGGGGGTTTAGGTTGCTGGTGGGGATAAAGTAATAAGCACTGGGACGGGGGGTTTAGGTTGCTGGTGGGGATAAAGTAATAACCACTGGGACTGGGGGGGTTAGGTTGCTGATGGGGATAAAGCCTACATAACATTCCTGGCATTGGTCATTCCACACTCAGGGAACCCAAATGGAAGATGTTACACTGTTATTTACCCTTGTGGCCTATTCCTTTAAAAAACATCCCTTTCTCACCCTTTGGGGGTTGCTGGCAGAGGAAGACCCCGCCTAAAACTGTTGGCTTTGGTCATCCCGTACTCAGGGAACCCCAAGGGAAGATTTGACACTGCTTTTAGCCTTGGCATCATTCCCAAAATAAATGCCCCTTTTTCCGCACCCTTTGGGGGTTGCTAGCAGGGGAGATCCCACCTAAAATTGCTGGCATTGGTCATTCCATACTCGGGGAACCCTATTAGAACATTTGGCACTGTTTTTAGCCTTGGCATCATAAATGTACTTTTTTGCCCTCTTCGATTGGTGATTTCGAGGGCGACCCACCACTCTGACCCTTCAGCAACACATTTTCGAGATTTCGGGGGGGGTCCGTTCAGTTAATGTGGTCAAACCTTGGCGTCGTTTACATAAATAAAAGCTCTTGGCTCCTGGTCTACATATATAAATAAATGGACATGAGACATGGTAACAACCGAGAAGACTTCGGTTCAAATCCTCTTTTGTTCTTTCCACGTTGCCTCAGTTCACTCAGCTGTATAATTATTATCTGGCTATGGACAGTGGTGGAAATAGCTGAATGAATAATGTTCGCACAGTAATTGTAGTGTGGCTGAATGCTTCCCAGGTAAGTTGAATTGGTGTTGGAATGAACAGGTCTACCACCTGGGGGTGAAGTGTAAAGTGCTGTGAGCAGTCCTAAGGATTAGACACTGTGCTTTATAAAAAATTATCTTTGCCTTTCACACACATTTGTATATATATATATATATATATATATATATATATATATATATATATATATTACACACACACAAAAAGTATTGCTAAATGCCAGTTATTGTAACAGGCGTATGACCCACAAATGCTTTCTGAATTGTAGTAATGTTTTCATGCATCACTACCCAGTCATACAGGGTGTAGTTTGTGCTGCTATCTGTGTAACTACCCAGTCGTACAGGGTGTAGTTTGTGCTGCTATCTGTGTAACTACCCAGTCATACAGGATGTAGTTTGTGCTGCTATCTGTGTATCTACCCAGTCATACAGGGTGTAGTTTGTGCTGCTATCTGTATAACTACCCAGTCATACAGGATGTAGTTTGTGCTGCTATCTGTGTAACTACCCAGTCATACAGGGTGTAGTTTGTGCTGCTATCTGTGTAACTACCCAGTCGTACAGGATGTAGTTTGTGCTGCTATCTGTATAACTACCCAGTCATACAGGGTGTAGTTTGTGCTGCTATCTGTGTAACTACCCAGTCATACAGGATGTAGTTTGTGCTGCTATCTGTGTAACTACCCAGTCATACAGGATGTAGTTTGTGCTGCTATCTGTGTATCTACCCAGTCATACAGGGTGTAGTTTGTGCTGCTATCTGTATAACTACCCAGTCGTACAGGATGTAGTTTGTGCTGCTATCTGTGTAACTACCCAGTCATACAGGGTGTAGTTTGTGCTGCTATCTGTGTAACTACCCAGTCGTACAGGGTGTAGTTTGTGCTGCTATCTGTGTAACTACCCAGTCGTACAGGGTGTAGTTTGTGCTGCTATCTGTGTAACTACCCAGTCGTACAGGATGTAGTTTGTGCTGCTATCTGTGTAACTACCCAGTCATACTGGGTGTAGTTTGTGCTGCTATCTGTGTAACTACCCATTCGTACAGGGTGTAGTTTGTGCTGCTATCTGTGTAACTACCCAGTCATACAGGATGTAGTTTGTGCTGCTATCTGTGCAACTATCCAGTCATACAGGATGTAGTTTGTGCTGCTAACTGTGTAACTACCCAGTCATACAGGGTGTAGTTTGTGCTGCTATCTGTGCAACTATCCAGTCATACAGGATGTAGTTTGTGCTGCTATCTGTGTAACTACCCAGTCATACAGGATGTAGTTTGTGCTGCTAACTGTGTAACTACCCAGTCATACAGGGTGTAGTTTGTGCTGCTATCTGTGTAACTACCCAGTCATACAGGATGTAGTTTGTGCTGCTATCTGTGTAACTACCCAGTCATACAGGGTGTAGTTTGTGCTGCTAACTGTGTAACTACCCAGTCATACAGGGTGTAGTTTGTGCTGCTATCTGTGTAACTACCCAGTCATACAGGATGTAGTTTGTGCTGCTAACTGTGTAACTACCCAGTCATACAGGGTGTAGTTTGTGCTGCTATCTGTGTAACTACCCAGTCATACAGGGTGTAGTTTGTGCTGCTATCTGTGCAACTACCCAGTCATACAGGATGTAGTTTGTGCTGCTATCTGTGTAACTACCCAGTCATACAGGGTGTAGTTTGTGCTGCTATCTGTGTAACTACCCAGTCATACAGGGTGTAGTTTGTGCTGCTATCTGTGCAACTACCCAGTCATACATGGTGTAGTTTGTGCTGCTAACTGTGTAACTACCCAGTCATACAGGGTGTAGTTTGTGCTGCTATCTGTGTAACTACCCAGTCATACAGGGTGTAGTTTGTGCTGCTATCTGTGTAACTACCCAGTCATACAGGATGTAGTTTGTGCTGCTATCTGTGTAACTAGAGCCTTTATTGAAGCTTCACTGCATGTCTGATGTATGTGTGTGTAATGTGGCGCAGCACTATAAGAGGCACCTCGTGGATTGGGCTGTAAATCGTTGACGGATGGGAGCAGATCGGAATCAATAAATGGTTGGTGTAAGAGAGTAGATCCAGTGAGAGCGGGTTGGGGAGGTGGATGCATCTGGAACAGTGGCTCACACAACTACGACATACTGAGAGGATTGAGAAAAACCAGAGTCGTGTTGTCACAGCTCACAGTAAGTTGAGTTGATCACATCATTGTGGCCTTCGTCCAGGTACGAGATTGCAATGTCTTTGTCTCTTTGTACGCATTAGCAATTGCAAAGTGAATATTTTCTATAAAACTTGTGATGCAATTTTGAGCAATCTGATGAGATGCCTCATTTGTCCACACTAAATGTCATGTACATTGATGTCATTACATACAATACTAATAAACCTATGATAAAGCCAATACCTACAGTAATTGTTTTATCTTAAACTTTTCAGATATTTTTCAGGTCATTTGGTCATCTTTGTGTTGTCTGTTTATTATCAATTCTGTATATGTGATGTTGCATGAGAAAACTCACTTAAGTCGAAAAAAAAATCACAAATTGAGATTTCAGCATTTTCTGTAACTTTAGCTTGGTATATAGTTTAAAAGTTTATTGTATGTTATATATATATATATATATATATATATATATATATATACATATTATCAGACACAATCATTTTGGACTCTCGATAAGCCAATGGCTTCCTTGTCCACTTGCCATCTGAGCCTTTGGCTTGGATGGCAAATCTTGTTAAATAAATCTTGTTAAACAACTGATAGTCTGATATTGGCAGAAAAATTACACTATTCCTAAAGAATGACAACATTGGAGTTGCAGTTTTATCACTTTACATTATTCATGATGTTTTTTTCCCATGAGCAGACAAGTTATTTGTTTACGCTGCTGATCAAGAAGTAGGCATGCAGCCTTAACACCTGCCAACAGCTACTACTCTGCAATAATAATTAAATTTACAAAATAGTAAATGATTTGAAGGCTTTGAATTAGGAGGTGTATGTAGGCACCAGTAACACAATGCCTATAACAAAAGACCAAGGTCTAGGCACCGGTAACACAATGCCTACAACAACAGACCAAGGTCTAGGCATCAGTATCGCAATGGATATGACAACAGATTAAGGTCTAGGCATCAGTTGCACAATGCCTATGACAACAGACCAAGGTCAGGCATCAGTAGCACAATGCTTACAGTAACAGACCATGGTCTAGTCATCAGTAGTACAATGCCTACAGAGGTAGACCTTGGTCTAGGCATCAGTAGTGCAATGCTTACAGTAACAGACCATGGTTTACTCATCAGTAGTACAATGCCTACAGAAATAGACCTTGGTCTAGGCATCAGTAGTGCAATGCCTACAGTAACAGACCATGGTCAAGGCATCAGTAGTGCAATGCCTACAGAGATAGACCTTGGTCTAGGCATCAGTAGTGCAATGCCTACAGTAACAGACCATGGTCAAGGTATCAGTAGTACAATGCCTACATAGATAGACCTTGGTCTAGGCATCAGTAGTGCAATGCCTACAGTAACAGACCATGGTCAAGGCATCAGTAGTGCAATGCCTACAGTAACAGACCATGGTCAAGGCATCAGTAGTGCAATGCCTACAGTAACAGACCATGGTCAAGGCATCAGTAGTGCAATGCCTACAGTAACAGACCATGGTCAAGGCATCAGTAGTGCAATGCCTACAGTAACAGACCATGGTCAAGGCATCAGTAGTACAATGCCTACAACAACAGACAAACATTATTTTAGAGATAAACTGAATAAACTGATAAGTTAAACATTTTACATGGCCAATAAAAATATTGTCACATATCAGCCTGCACGTGTTATCTATCATCACATATGTAAATGCATTCCTCAATAAGGTACAGGATACCACTTTATACCTCCAAAAAAAATAAAAAAATAGAGATTCTGCTTTTAATTAATTATTCTCTTGTTTGACCTATATATGGCTGCCTAGGCTACCTAAAGGTCCAGGGGTGTTAATAATGTTTGACCTATATATGGCTGCCTAGGCTACCTAAAGGTCAGGGGTGTTAATAATGTTTGACCTATATATGGCTGCCTAGGCTACCTAAAGGTCAGGGGTGTTAATAATGTTCTCCTACAACATTCATAATTCCTAGAGATGAATGTAAACAACCAGCGGACATTTCCCTGAAGGCGTATTCTCATAGGTCAGTGTTTAGACACCGCTGTAGAGGTCACCACTAGCTGATCAAACTGGTCAGGGATTGTTGGTCATCATGAACCTATACTGCATGTTTAATAGCCTTTTACACATTAACCTTATTGCCAATTTGCACATACACATGGAGGATGCATACACACATATATTTGCACACACACACCTATACATGCATGCACGCACGCACACATGGAGGATGCATACACACCTATACATGCACACACACACGCACGCACGCACGCACGCACACACACACACACATGGAGGATGCATACACACCTATACATGCATACACACCTATACAAACACACACATACAGGATGCATACACACCTATACAAACACACACGTGGAAGATGCATACACACCTATACATGCACACACACATGGAGGATGCATACACACCTATACATGCACATACACACATTGTGGATGCATAGACACGTATACATGCACACACATACAGGATGCATACACACCTATACATACACACACACACATGGAAGATGCATACACACCTATACATGCACACACACATGGAGGATGCATACACACCTATACATGCACACACGCACATCTGCGGCACACATTAACGTAAACAGTTTGTATTTTTCAATTTGAAATTATTTTATAACAACATTCAATAAATACGGTGCTCGTGACTTTTCTGTCAAAAGCTCTACCTCAGAGCCTAATATCAATTTCATTGATGTTCAGAAGGCATGCAAAATTATGATATGGTAAATGAATTACATCCAAGCTTGGAGGCCATATTGTAACAAGTACATAGTTATGTTAGAACGAATATAGGGGAGAGCAACTAAACTGATTCCAGAACTGTGAATCTTAGCTACGAAAAACACTGAAAATACTGTGGTTTAATAACACTAGAGACAAGGAGATTAAGAGGAGACTAAATAGAAGTTCTTTAAAACTATAAATATTAAACGGTAATGAAAATATTGATAGAAGTGCAAGAAACGTTAAGGTAAGGATCAGTGTAGATTAGATATTAGAAAGTACTCATTCTCACATAGGATGATAAATGAATGGAACACATTATTTACTAATTGTGTAAAAGCAGCATGTTTAAAAAAATTTACAAAGATCTCAGAAGAGCTGGTTACACATAGATGAACAATTGTTGGCCTCTCGGTATACCAATGGCGTCCTTGTCCACTTCTCATCTGGGGTTTTGTGTTGCATGGTAATCTTGTTCAATCTCATTAAGGTGACTTAGAGCTGATAGTATAGTTGGTTGCATCCGACTATGTGGCTATTTTCCGGTGACAAGATTAAGGCAGCAAGGGATTCTTACTCCTACATTCCCGACTCTGATTTCTCATGGGGAAATACAACTCATGTTTTCTGTCCAGACTTAATCCCAGCAGTGGACGGTGATAAGTGACTTACATGTGGCGGAATCGTTTCCAATAAATAATGTACGTGTGTGGTGAGGCCATCAGGAATTGGCGTGAGATACAGTCCTGTTTTGTCTAGCTGAATGGATTAATAGGGATAGGATTACCTGTATGACAGGGATTAGTAGTAGGATTAAAGGTTAGTGAATATGTGCTGTTATCGATAATTTTTCAGATAAAAACAGTTTTGGGAGTAAAACATATACTGTATTCGACCTAATAAGCGTACATATCCTAATTAGTTTACACCCACTTTTTTAATCAGCAGAATCCATAATTATTGTAATTTGACTAGTGTGGCACACCTGAAGTGTTGCCATCTGGTGTAAACAGTTGGCACCACTTTTCAGGTGTTCTACACTAGTCACCAAATGACACCACTAGTGTTATACAGTTACCTTAATGTCTAGAGAAACAAATGTTGGTGTACGCTTATAAGAACAGATTCCTTAACATTTTTTCATGGCCCAATTTTTTTAAGCATGCTTTATGCTTACTAAGTCGAACACGGTACATTAACAACAACATGTATCCATACATTCTTACTAAGTCGAACACGGTACATTAACAACAACATGTATCCATACATTCTTACTAGGTTGAACACGGTACATTAACAACAACATGTATCCATACATTCTTACTAGGTTGAACACGGTACATTAACAACAACATGTATCCATACATTCTTATTAGGTCGAACACGGTACATTAACAACAACATGTATCCATACATTCTTACTAAGTCGAACACGGTACATTAACAACAACATGTATCCATACATTCTTATTAGGTCGAACACGGTACATTAACAACAACATGTATCCATACATTCTTATTAGGTCGAACACGGTACATTAACAACAACATGTATCCATACATTCTTACTAGGTCGAACATGGTACATTAACAACAACATGTATCCATACATTCTTATTAGGTCGAACACGGTACATTAACAACAACATGTATCCATACATTCTTACTAGGTCGAACACGGTACATTAACAACAACATGTATCCATACATTCTTACTAGGTCGAACACGGTACATTAACAACAACATGTATCCATACATTCTTACTAGGTTGAACACGATACATTAACAACAACATGTATCCATACATTCTTACTAGGTCAAACACGGTACATTAACAACAACATGTATCCATACATTCTTACTAAGTCGAACACAGTACATTAACAACAACATGTATCCATACATTCTTACTAAGTTGAACACGGTACATTAACAACAACATGTATCCATACATTCTTACTAGGTCGAACACGGTACATTAACAACAACATGTATCCATACATTCTTACTAGGTCGAACACGGTACATTAACAACAACATGTATCCATACATTCTTACTAGGTCGAACACGGTACATTAACAACAACATGTATCCATACATTCTTACATGTATGTATAAATATATTTACACATATAATTATATGAACTGCAAAACCCATTGGATACATTGAGTTACTGATCAGTGCAACAATTATTTAGTTTACTAAAATAAAAAACAGTATTGCCTTTTATAGATATTATCAGTTGATGAATATCTAATGTGGATATAAAATCAAAATTTTTCATGTAATTTCTTAGATACCTAGGTAAATGTAAAATCTATAAATGTTAGGGTTATTCCTTGATATATCTCCTGTTTATGGCCACACAGCTACTGTGAAACAGCATGCAACGTTACATAAGTGTTCCTTTCACGCAGTTCATGCAGATGTCATTTACAGGAACGCTTGGAACATTATCAAGATATATTGTTTGGTATTACAGCCCGCTATAACCTTACTTAGGTGATAATATTTGGTCAATATAAAACAAAATAAAGAAAACTATGATCTGACAAACAAAAGCAAGCCACTCTATTCTTCTCATTACACAGCTAATTGTTTTCATAATACATTACACCATTTTACGCAGAACAGTTCTGACATTTTTCTTGTGTGTTTTTGCTGCTTTTCTTGAGTTTGTTGCAGTTCAGGTTGAATTTAATACACAGATAAACATTTAACTGTAATAAAAGAAATCCATTAACACGTGTAAACAAAACAAACTAGCTGTATATCCATTAAGCATTATTATTATTTCTACATGAAAAGAAGGTCAAATATGATGCAACAAGCAATTGGCATGACTATAATCACAGTAACGAGACAATCTTAGAAATGCTGATTGAGGTGGTTTTTTAGAACGTCCCTTGGAAAACTGAATCAATAATTGTCTAAAATTTGTATTTATTCTAAAAAAATAATATATCAAATTGTGCACTGAAGTAGTTTGGCTGGACAAATAGTAATATTTTTGATATAGATGCGATTTAAATAAATTAATAAATTTTTTTATTAAACTTACCCCCACTGCCTTTTTTCGTGTCCCTAGGACACTTAGAATTTGTAACTTTTTTCAGGGCACTTCCCGCAATACCACCCAAAGCAACATTTCAGCAGCAAGCAGCAAGTTTATCTGGTTGCCATGGATATGGACATGCAAATTGCTTTTTACGTCATGTGTGTGACGTTTTTTCATATAGACAGACATTGTAAATGTGGTCAAGATAGGATGAGTAGTTATGACATACACCTATTTCTTGACCAGCATGTCCACTTAACCGACAGTGTTTGCATCCAAAGGTCACAGCGATGGCATGGCTGACCAGATTCACATGGTTGCTAGGCGACAAGTATGCGAAGACGAACATCCTGGTAGTCGGCATACTTAATAGCGGCAAGACGACCTTCATGTCGCAGGTCAAACCACTGGATACAAAGATGCTCGCAGTCACGCCAACTATCCCACAATCCTTCCACGCCGAAAAATTCCACTTCCTGTCTCTCACATTCATGGCAATTGACCTTTGCGAGGTTGCCGGTTTCGGCAACCCATGGGAAGATTACTACAAGCATTGCCATGCGTTTATCTTCATCGTTGACAGCAGTGACCGCTACAATGTCTGTGAGGTCAAGAGACAAGTGGACAAGCTACTGACCAATCCATGTGTGGCCCAGAGAGAGCTTCCCATATTGTTTCTCGCCAACAAGAGCGACCAATCAGACGCAGTTCCTCCACTGCAGTTGGCAGACATGTTGGATCTTAAGAGGATTCGACACAAGCCGTGGCATGTGTATGAGTGCGACTCGCTCACAGGCGATGGGTTCAACGAGGCGTTTGATTGGCTTGGTCGGCAGCTAGGCCAGGTGCGGCAACGTCGCATCTCTGATGCTGAATCCATGACTAGAAGATCATCAACCAGCAGAAATCAGCAGTGCGAGCTGTGACAACACCACACTTAGCTGTTTCATCTTGGACACTGTATCCATGAGAAATTAGCATTTATGGATAAGCATGATATCCTGGTAAAGTGTAACCATGACAATATGCTTTTGACTAATAATTGTTGCAAGGAAACCTACTTATTCAGAATGCTCAATGTCTACAAAATCGCTTTGATATTTTCAAGCGGTGCATCTTGGCAGCTTAATTAAGTAAGATGTTTTTGTGACGATGGGAATACCTGATATTGCATCTCACACTGATGTCTTCAGATCAACATATACTCAATAAAGGCAGATGCTTGGACTTCGTTCTGTTGTCAACTTCAGTCAACTACTTGGGTCCTTGGCTCGAGTCTGTATACATCTGTGCATTTCTGCCAGCATTACTCTTACAGATGTAGATCGATGGCACTAAATGGAATCTATGATACATGGGCAATATATCGAAGAAGGCTGCAAATTCCCATCGGCTTGTGCCAACGATTTCAGATTAAAAAATTTAAGACTCAGACTGACGGCTCATAAGCTGCTCAAAAAGGGCTGATAAGAAGTAAAACCTGTAGATATCACCCATCCTGCTTTCAACAACTAGTTGATATCATATTGATTATCAGATTGCTATGGTGAACTGCATCGTCTGAGCTCATGTAAAGATGATGTCCCAATGTAGCCAGCTATTGTGTTTTATGGCACTCTCAGTGTGTTTAATTGTATCCATTGTATGTTATAGCATTGTTTATGGCACTCTCAGTGTGTTTAATTGTATCCATTGTATGTTATGGCATTGTTTATGGCACTCTGTGTGTTTAATTGTATCCATTGTATGTTATGGCATTGTTTATGGCACTCTCAGTGTGTTTAATTGTATCCATTGTATGTTGTGGCATTGTTTACCTAAACCAAATGTTCTGGTTGTTTGTACATATCGTAAAGATGATGTCCCAATGTAGCCAGCTATTGTGTTTTATGGCACTCTCAGTGTGTTTAATTGTATCCATTGTATGTTGTGGCATTGTTTACCTAAACCAAATGTTCTGGTTGTTTGTACATATCTTAAAGCCTGTTTGCTTATCAGAAAAAATGTAGCAAATGTAACAACATTCAGTATTGTTTACCATTACCATATTTATTTATCAACATGTAATAATGGTTGTGTACTCATCACTGTTGTGAACATGTGGCATACTATAAATAAAACATATATATGAACACTTGTTGCAAAAATAATTTTACAAAAATCTTAATTCCACAGATAAAAACCAAAAGATTTTATTTTCCAGTCTATTTTAAAACGAATTCACTGAAGTCAGCGTACTAAATGTAAAGATGTCTTTATTTACACAACCACTCTCAAGTGACAACCTCTGGCTATCCTGTCAACACAACCACTCTCAAGTGACAACCTCTGGCTATCCTGTCAACACAACCACTCTCAAGTGACAACCTCTGGCTATCCTGTCAACACAACCACTCTCAAGTGACAACCTCTGGCTATCCTGTCAACACATGCTACTAACATCACATAAACAATAATATAACAAAACTACAATGTGCCTTGTCTAATTTCTGCTGTTTGCTATCTGTTAATTTCTGTCTATTTACAATATGTACATTGCATATTTGCAGCACTAATCGACATGGACACAGACCAGATCTGCTTCTTCTCAAATGCCATACAAGACTTGTTCTAGGTTTTATCTAAATACACAATTCTTGTGTTACAGTACATCATATTTAAGCTTTGCTATCTTTCTACGCTAGAATTTCCAGACTTTCTTAGTTCAAACAAATCTGCATTGATCCTGAAAAAACTACAGAATCTACTCCCTCAACGGTATAGTTAATGCTACCTTTGTCCCAAGCAAGCAACCATTTCTGCTCGAAAGTTATACCAACAGAATACTTGTCACAATCAGGAATTTTTTTACTATACTAGCTAGCAATTAGTTTCAAAAGCTGTATGATGTATTCTTCTTTAAGACTATTACTTATAATCTGCTGAACAGGACTACGACACAGTATTTTTATATAACACTGTAGACATATACAAAACATACAAACCATGTTAGGTGTTGTAGACAGCATATGATGTAAACATTCCACATTATTCCAACATCACATGACTACATCATAATGCTCTTCAAAACAAAATGTCACAGCTACTTGGTAAATTAACCAAGAGTTTGCCAGCATTGCATAGAACATCAAGTATGGCACTGTCATAACGGTGCAGGTTGCTGAAATCCCAAGTAAGCAAATCACCTTGTAGATTGGGTTTCTATTCAAAATTGTTGCTCTGAATTGACTATGAATTAGATTCTGTCAATGTTTTATTAAGTAAAGTTTTGCAGCATGTATTCTGTTAGTGTAACCTGTAATTCTTCAAGTGCATTGCCAGTCTAACACCTCTGTTGATTCACAGGCAGGTTACCTGTTGATTCACAGGCAGGTTACCTGTTGATTCACAGACAGGTTACCGGTTTATTCACAGCCAGGTTACCTGTTGATTCACAGGGAGATTACCTGTTGATTCACAGGCAGGTTACCTGTTGATTTACAGCCAGGTTACCTGTTGATTCACAGCCAGGTTACCTGTTGATTCACAGGCAGGTTACCTGTTGATTCACAGCCAGGTTACCTGTTGATTCACAGCCAGGTTACCTGTTGATTCACAGCCAGGTTACCTGTTGATTCACAGGCAGGTTACCTGGATTTCTTCCGACGCTGTTTCTTCTTCTTGTTGCCTTTCTGCTTCAGCATGCAACGAGGACAATACCAGTTGTCTGACTCAGCAGGCTCCACCTTGATGCCCACACAAACCCTGCAACACACGCCACTCACAATGACACGGACAATCCACCAAGTAAACACTACATGACACGGACAATACACCATGTAAACACTACATGACACGGACAATCCACCATGTAAACACTACGACACAGACAATCCACCATGTAAACACTACATGACACAGACAATCCACCATGTAAACACTACATGACATGGACAATCCACCATGTAAACAATACATGACACGGACAATCCACCATGTAAACACTACATGACACGGACAATCCACTATCTAAACACTACATGACACGGACAATCCACCATGTAAACACTACATGACATGGACAATCCATTATCTAAACACTACATGACACGGACAATCCACAATGTAAACACTACATAACACGGACAATCCACCATCTAAACACTACATGAAAAGTGGTGATAGAATTCTGAATCAAGCAGTCTGAAAAAACCAACGACTCTGGAAGAAATCAAAGGGCTTGTAAATATATCCATTCCAAACAACCTTAGCCTAAATTATGTTACTACATAATTATTATCCTGATTTTATTAACAACTGTGACCTTATTTTATTCCATTATTTTATACAAACTTTAATAACAACTTTCAAATAATGTCAATTCATATTTTTATAATAATTTTAAACACAACTGCCAAATCATATTATTGTATAATAACATTAATAATGACTTCCATTTTGGACACCACAAGCTCAACTAGTCCCATAACATTCAGGCACATGATCATACAAACCGATACACAACAGTGATAACATAACATTCAGGCACATGATCATACAAACCGATACACAACAGTGATAACATAAAACTTGCATTGCAAAAACTTATTTAAAATGCAATTTTTTTCAATTCAACCAAAATGAAAAATAAATTGAATATGCACCGACATGAACTGAAAACCCCAGAACTTACCCCAAGAAACTTCATTATGGTTATAAGATGTACTAAAAGATAATTTTCATACCCCTTTTGGGTAATGTTTGGTGTGTATTGAGTAATTCTGAATTAACTGTTGGCGACACTAAATTTATTGAGGGTGACACCAAACATCAATGTTTACTAGATTTAAAACAAATACTTTTTTAACTAGGTTACTAACATTATTGAAATGTGCTATATAAAAATACAAAATCTGCAAGGACAAGCTCAGATTTCATCACCATATAGCTGATCTATAACAAAGATTTCAAAATGGACCACCAAACTTTGTACATAGCTGTGGACATTTGGGCAACTACTTTCACTGCTATGTCTAGCATATCCAGTAACAGTGCATCAGACTATAGTTGTAAGAGTAGTTCTGATTGGTTGATACCCACCAATGATACCAGTCAGGACAGTCATCGCACCCTATCATTGGACTGCCATCATCAGGCAACTTGCAAGCCGGACAGATCCATATGGTTTCACCGTGTTCATCCTGAGACAGACATCAAATGAACAACACCAACGTTACTTCTCAGTACACATCTCAGGCTTGCATAGAAATGTTGAAGTGAACATTGTCAGGTCAATGAGAGATGAATTAAACCACATGGTGGCAGCACACAACAATGCGGTCCCATCAGACATGAGTACTTTACTAGGTCTTTTGTTAACAATGTCTGTCACGATAAAACATGTTGGACAATTCCGCAACTAAGAGAAGAACTTTGGCAGAGGGATGCCAGTGTATCAGGCAGAAAAGGAGACATCTGAATATTCCCGGAGGCGAATGAACATGCGTTGGCACAGATACACGATTATCTGACAGGCAGAGCAAAATCGCAGCAATGCTCTACATGACTATCAATGTGTATGAGGGACCAGATAGTTAGGTGGCACCATCTGGGTATGGCAGGATCCCATTGTGCTTGTACAGATTCCCCAAAACATTAATGCTTTTCAAAACAAAATGTAGCTACAACAGTCAGAAATAACAATGAAACAACACTATGAGGATTTCTAACAAACATGGGGTCAAACACATTTCTAACAAACATGGGGTTAAACACATTTCTAACAAACATGGGGTCAAACACATTTCTAACAAACATGGGGTCAAACACATTTCTAACAAACATGGGGTCAAACACATTTCAGATTAAGAGCATTTGGTGGAATATTTACATTTGAAGATTTTCAACAAATTATATTTGAATAAAAGTAACTTATATTTAAAATACGTTATAAATGGTTGATATAATGATCACTGTAGCTGTCAGTGTTACTTACCCGGATGGTTCCCTGTGTTTCTGAGATGACTCCCCTTTGGAACGCCAGGGCAGCAGAGGTCGGGGGGAGCGGGGGAGGGGATGACGGGTGGGAAACATGGGAAGTTGAGGGGGTTCGCTTTCCTTTTCCTTGTTTCTTGCGCTGGGACTGAGGGACGGCCTTCCTGGCCGCCAGGGTTGGGCGGGTTAGGAGGATGGGTTTTGGGGAGGCGGGTGGAGGGGGAGAGACATGTCTCGGAGGGGAAGGTGCAGGAGAGGGTTTCGCAGGTGGTGGGGATGACGGTGGGGAAGGGGTGGGAGGTGGTCTTGGGGGTGGAGAGGGAGGTGGAGGGGAGGGCGCGGGGGAGGGTATAACAGCGGGAGGTGGTGTCGGAGAGTGGTGTGGTGGAGAGGGGGAAGGAGTCCGCACAGGGGAATGAGACAAGGGTTCAGGGGATATTGAGCGGGAGGGCGAGCGAAGGATTATGTGTTCTGGGGAACGGGTTGGGGAAGGGGAGTCAGGCAGGGAAGGGATAAAAGTTGGGGTGGCTGAGCGGGCTGGGGAGGGCGTGAATGCGAGGGAGGGAGTGGGACTCTTCCTTGGTGGAGGTAGTGATGGCGAACGTTGGCGTATGGGGGGTGGAGGGGGGGAACAGGGAGGGGGAGATGGTTGAGGACTGGGAAGAGTTGGTATGGGAGATTTGGGGCTGGGAGGTGGAGAGGGATCTTTTATAAATGACTTTACATCTGGTGGACTTTGTGGAGGAGGCACAGGCGGTCTGATGACCCTGAAAGCAACCACGACCAACACCCATGTCAACCCTGAGATGACAAAACAATTACGAATCACATCTGGCACATTCCATAACGTGGCCAACACAAGACAAACTATGATCACAACACTTATCAAACATTTTGTTCACAAACCAAAACGCATACCCAGAACATCTGGCACACAACGTGGCCAACACAAGACAAACTGTGGTCACAACACTTATCAAACATTTTGTTCACAAACCAAAACGCATACCCAGAACATGCTGAAATCTATTTGGTTACATTATTGGCTTTTGACGTTAAACTGACAAGAAGACAACTGGCTTACTACATTTTCAGCCCTTCCATTGAAGTTTACCTGACAAGACCCGGTATGTGAAATGGCAGACATAACTCAAGATAGTGAAGGTGTGTTACTTTTAAAAACAAACCTGGGACCAAAAATTTATTTTAATGGTATCAGACAATAATTGGGCATTTGCCATCCACATTTACATTATTAAACATATTATATACAAATTAAAAACAAAACATTTTCAGTACATGTACACAGAAAGAAATTACCATTATTAAAATGCCATTAGCCTAAAAATAATGTAAGCATGTACAAATAAACAGTCCAGAAACTTCCAGATTCTATGAGACATCTTATTTCGTGGATTGTTGTACTTTTAGTGTGACTAAGCTACTTAAAATGTCGTTAAGACATCAATGAGTCATTTACATTCCCAACCATCTTTCCCTCAGCCCGGCGAGTTTCGCCCGGGGGTGTGGAACATTTCTGAAAGAGTTTTGATAATAAAAAATACTCACAGTTTGACTGGCTCAGAAGGTGGCGCCACATTTGGTACGTCGCTTCGACACACACTTATGGACGGTGTTGATCCACTTCTAGAGCCAAACTTGAACGTCAGTTTAGGGATCATGTGGCTTTTCCTCTCTTTGTAATGTGACTAAGGGGAAATGGAACGGGAGATTAGGAATGGCTAGATTAGGAACAATATACAGTGGTAAAGAAACAATATATTTTTGCCGCCTTACACTACTGTTGCTGTAGTTTTCACAAAATCCAAAATTTTTTTTTCAAGAAAATCAACATGGTCCGTGTCAGAAGTTACCCAAAACAAGTTGACTTTGTCATCAGAAATGTACGCCTTAGATCAGTATAACTGTGGCAGTCCTCAAAGATGTCCACTACCCTGTTCAAAATGATTTCTTTCATGGTACAAAAAATCCTTGAAGGGGGCACCATGTCAAAAGTCACTGGCAGTTTATTCGTATTTGAGACGCACTTGGAAGTAAAATAATGATCTGAACCCTCCTCGACCCCCCCCAACTGCTGCACACAACTACATTTCACTAATGGACTACGAGAACTTTTGTTCCACTCAATAAACAGATCAACTCTCTCCGGGCCGTACCTTTTTCTCCTTCTTGCGTTCTTCCTTCTTCCTCTTCTTCTCCTTCCTCCTCTCTTCCCTCTCGGTGGTGTGCTCCTTCTCCCTCCTCTCCTTGTTCTTCTCGTGTTTCTTTGTCTTGTCCTTATTCTTCTTCTTGCTCTTCTTGTGCTCGCGATCTTCCTTCCTCCAATCAGCCTTCTACACAGAAAACACGGCCAGGTTATTTTCATAAAATGTGAGATAAGCTTAAGTAGGAAAATCACAAGAGTTATTTTCTGTAACTTCAGTTTGGGTTATATCCTACCAAATTGGAATTTCAAATGATCGTAAAATCAAAACCATTTTAGTTAATTCATTTCTATGTTTTGCACGTTATGCAGAAATTTATAAACTTTCAGAAAATACTAAGTTGTGATTTTTCTGACTTACGCTGGGTGTTCTCATGTATCGTCACAAATATCCCGATTCCCTAAAATATTATTCCACCTAACCTCTCACCAGCTAACATTATTGTTCCTTAAAACATGTTCTGTCTCCAGATATCTCTCTCTATGTCCCACAATCCAAAATAGTTTTGTTGCTACTGTCCAAAACATCTTTATGCATATGTGTCCTCTGTTGTCCTAATCGACCAAATGTTGCATTTAAAAATTTGTGTCAAAGGTACGATATTGCTGATTGGAAAAAAATTTCCATTTATCACATAAAATGCTACTTTGTCAAATTAATACTGCTCTTTCTGATGCTTGTTTTTAAGTAAAATAGGACTTTCCTACCTACGACATGTATTAAAAAAATAATTAGTTGCTAAGGAGAATTTGGCATTTAAAATGGCATTGACCGTACCGGCAGTAACGAGGGAGACAGCAGCAATGGAAGTGGCAGCGTTTATCAGTCATGTGAAAATACCAACAAAATATGACAACTGGACTGGTCTATGGTACATCTGCCATAACAACTAGTTTTTCCTAGCAAATAGAGGGTAACATCATAAAATAAGCAAATTTTTGCATTTTGGTGCTTGTCACACGTTTTCTACTAAATAACAATAAGCTGTATTGTTGGTACGGTGTATTCTGTTGCTGCAAAAAATCTGTCATACATTGACAATGGACAAGGCAAGCATCATCGACCATCTCGAATGGCCTCTATGTCAGCTTGATATGTGTCCTTGACCTACCTTTATGGTTAGTGTTGTCTTTTCGATCCGAATTGGCGGCACCGGAACAAACTTATCCTTGTCGGTACCACCACAAGGTGGCGCTACAGCCATATCGGAAGGCGAATCCACAGCAATTTTACGCATGGGCAATGATGTTCCACAAGGAGTTAGAGACATTGCTGCCGTTGGTGTCGATCTTGCAGATATGGCAAACGTTGTTGTGTCTTCCACATGACCACCAGATGGCTCTGGTGATGACACTCGCACGTTTAGCTTCTGTTTTAACACCTCTTTGATGTTGACCGCATTGTCGGTCAGCCCCGGCTCTTTCTTTATGGTCGGTTCCGTCGAAATCTTGATCTTCACCTTTTTGCTTTTGCTTTTCTTTGCATCTTTCGAAACTGAAATGTCTTTTGCAACATCCTTCGCCTTGTCACTTGTCACTTCTTTTATTGTGTCTTTTGCTGGGTCTTTCACAGATTCCTTCTCACCAGGTTTCACTGGATGTAGACCAATCGACGGCTTAGGTACAGCCGAGAAGTCGTCATCATCAAACTCATAGACGTCTTTCTCCCGCCGAGATTCCTCGTCCTCTTTCTGCGTGATTTCAGCAGTCGCATTTGCGATGACGTCATTGATCGTGTCGTCGATGTGCGCCTCCCGCTCTTTCTCTGTGATCTGGTCATGCTCGCGTTGCTGCCGCTCCAACTCGAGCTGTTTCTTCGTCTGCATAGCCACCTCAATGTCCTGTTTAATCTGTTGTTCCTGTTCCCGAAACCACTGCATCTTTTCCTTTTCCAGCCGCTCGATCATGCTCCGACGTTCGTCCTCGTCTTCCTTCTGAATGGCCTCCCGTGACGCCCGTACAACCAGGTCAATGGTGTTGGAATATGATGTCAAACGCCGCTGTTTCACCTCTGGGTCTTCACCATCAGCAATAACGAGATCGTGTTCAGGAGAACTCAGATTCTCACTGTTTTCCTCTCCCCTTGAGCCAGACTCGCCTTGCTTCATAGTGAGATCAAGCACTGTGTCACCCATTACCAATAGTTCTTTCAGTTTGCTCCCATTTTCGTCCGTTCCCCCTTTTGGGCTCTTCGACTTCCCGGGTGACTTTCCCTTGGCAGGGGAACAAGGTGACTTTGTCCCTTTCATGACATGTTTGGGAAATGAGGACAGATTCTTCTTTACCTTGGGGCTTGGTACAACCCCCGCCACTGGCATCTTCTGTTTGTCACCGCCTGATGAGTCAACAGATCTGACCTCTGTGCTGACTGACCCGCTGACCTCTGATTCTGTCACAGTGCAGGGCAGCGAAGGGTAGAGGGGCATTTTTGGCGGTGCTCGGGCATCCGGCATTTTACCCTGCCCCTTGACCGGTGACAAGAACCCAGAGTTCGTCATGATGACACCCTTCATCTCGTAATGACTGTGAAGGACGTCATCTGGTAATACCCTGCAAACAAAGTTGGGTTTTATTTTGAAATCTTGATTGCTTCATCAAAAGTGATACCTCAAAAATGCTTATTACACTTAAGATACCTCAAATAAATTACATTACAAAATTTAGATTAGAATGATAAAACACTTATTATACTTATTATATATTATACTTATTATTTCTACCTTCCCGTTGTCTGTGGAATGTTTTAGGGCAAAAGCATACATTTGATTATTTCAGACAGGATCATGAATGGGGAATTAAAGGTGCTTAATCAATTAAATTTTTTTGCTAGTCTCATTTCAAATAAATTTTTGGAAAAACCAACTTAGTATCCACTGCAACATTCTAGCTGATTTGTGCAACCTTTGTATGTAGTTTTTGTGAAAGACAAACTATTAAATTACTTAATGCTTGTTCAAGCATTAACTGAAGTCAAAACTGAAATGCTGAAAAAACATGATTTTCTTCCTTGGTAAATTTTGTAACTATCATTGAGAGGATGGAGGTCAGGTCCATGATCGGTGAGAGGATGGAGGTCAGGTCCATGATCGGTGAGAGGATGGAGGTCAGGTCCATGATCGGTGAGAGGATGGAGGTCAGGTCCATGATCGGTGAGAGGATGGAGGTCAGGTCCATGATCGGTGAGAGGATGGAGGTCAGGTCCATGATCGGTGAGAGGATGGAGGTCAGGTCCATGATCGGTGAGAGGATGGAGGTCAGGTCCATGATCGGTGAGAGGATGGAGGTCACGCCCAGGATCAGCATTGACCTACACAATGTTTATCCACTATTTTGATCCTGAAGTCAATTCTTTTGATAATTTGAATAAAAATATGCATTTTTTTTATTAAACAGACTGCGCATATTACTTAAACTAGTCACACACTACACATCTGGACATAAGTGAACCGTATTTGCGATGGGCTGAACCATTTGAAGAAGCAGCTTTAAGGAGCCAGAGAGTGATTGAAAGGCTGAGGAAGGAGGTCTTAGATGGCCAGGACCCGCAAGGAGAACAAAGTGATAGACGAATGAGAGATATATGGGAAAGCCATGAATGGCTGTTGGACAAGACCATTATTAGGTGACTGGCTAGAAAAGAAATTACTTGTTCTAGTAAAACCTTTTCCTCAATTTGACACCACATGTCGCAGTAAAATTTTATCATTATTATTATTAGAACAAGACAATGCCATAGATATCCATGGGGCAAAAGAACAGGATTCTGGGAAATATGAGGGCTCCGTATGGATTGGAGAAGATTCCACAGTATTTGGAATGTTTCCAAGTTAGACCAAACGGGGATTAGACGAGTCCACTTACCGTGACTTCTTGACCGGAGACACACCATCTATTGGACTAGAGAATGGTCGTTTCTCTGTACTGCCACCTGGTGTGAGCAGCAGTGGCGTCCCCTGCTTTGGTGACCCCTGCGGTGGTCCGACTGTCGCTGCTGCAGAAGGGGTCCGTGGGGTGCATACCTCTTCTGAAACCAATGACACTATATGCAGTCAAACGGATGCTAGTCATTGCAATAAAATTTCCTGGTCGTGATACAGTAGATTAGAAACAACTTTCCTAGTAGTAAAACCACCTTAGAATTTCAGTTGGAAATGCATAACTTTTGTCGTCTTCATGCTTCAATTATCTTAGTTTAATATTATTTTATCCTTTTGGGAAATATGTATTTATTTACTTACCTATATGATATGCCAATTTTAATATTATTTATCTAATACTGGGAAAATATGTATTTATTTACAATTTCTGCAGTAAAGCAATATACTAATACATAGTGCATTTATGTAAATGTGAAATAAATTTTTTTTATTAATTTGGTGGGGAAAATTATCTTGTGCACACTGAGGCCTCAGTCACATACCACTCACACTGAGACCCCAGTCACGTACGACTCACACGGCGACCCCAGTCACGTACCACTCACACTGAGACCCCAGTCATGTACCACTCACACTGAGATCCCAGTCACGTACCACTCACACTGAGACCCCAGTCACGTACCACTCACACTGAGACCCCAGTCACGTACCACTCACACTGAGGCCCCAGTCACGTACCACTCACACTGAGGCCCCAGTCACGTACCACTCACACTGAGGCCCCAGTCACGTACCACTCACACTGAGGCCCCAGTCACGTACCACTCACACTGAGACCCCAGTCACATACCACTCACACTGAGGCCCCAGTCACGTACCACTCACACTGAGGCCCCAGTCACGTACCACTCACACTGAGGCCCCAGTCACGTACCACTCACACTGAGGCCTCAGTCACGTACCACTCCACCTGAATCTGATGGGATGGGCAGAAGGTGGGACTCACCATTCCAACTGGGGTTCAATGGGGGAAGATGTGGTGGCACATGTTCTTCCCTTTCCCTCAACTCTCGACTATTGGGCTTTGGGAAGTTTAGATGGTTGGGCCTCTGTACAGGGAAGGCGGGCACGTCAACGGCAAAGGGAACAGGATCAACGTGTTTGATGTAATCGTCTACCTCATTGAGGTTGATTCCCATCTCCTGGATCGCAAGTCCCAAGTCATCCAGGTTCGGGTCAGTCCGACCAACTGAAACATTAATTTTGTTCATGCAGAACACACAGATGCACATATCATTGACATTCAATATAGGCCATTATGCCTGTATTATGCCTGTATTATGAAAGTCGATTAGACTTTAACATACAATGCCAATACTCGTTTATACAGCCTGGTGAACTAGGCAAAAACAATCAAAATAAACTTCACTAAAACTCTCCTTGCAAGTGCTGTGTTGGATGTGAACTAATTAGATGGGTATATAATATATTTATGTACGTATGTTCATCTATATACAGTGGAACCTCATTTATCTGGACGCCAACAATCAGAAAACCTCAGCATCCGGACATCATTTCATGGGAACAGAAATGTTTCCAAATGCTAACATACATGCACTGGGGACTAAAGGTGTCTGGATTAATATATATATTTTTTTATCTACATCATTCATGTAGCTGGCATTTTCACGTTCAATGAGTAGAACTTACACTGTTCAGCGTATCGACAGGAGAAGCGGCCTATCTCACACATGTACCGTTCCAACACATCAGTGAGAATCTCCATGGCTGTCGACTGAACAGAATTCCAGCCAAGATTTTGGCACATTTGCGCAACTGCCACGCGCATTACATTCCTTGAAAAGTCAGTCGTCATCTTGAGGTGACACTGCTTCGATACTGTCCGCTACAACCACCTGTATGGAGCGACAGTCATGGTCTCTGAGCACTCAGATTCCACTTGTATTTGCGTGACTACACTTGCATTATCTTCTCCTACGACCACCTAAAACAAAAACATTTTTCAGGCCAATCTTCAAAAGTTTGTATCAGGCCTGGTTCATGTTCTTGTAATGCTAGTTCAGGTAAGGATTGTAAAATTGGATACAGATAGTACAAATGTTACAAATTAAATAATATGAGTACACATTAATCACTGTATCAACTAAAATAATAAACCCTAATTAATTCAAAAATTTTCAGTTTTGTAATGTTTATGGTGTCAACATCATGCCTGCATAAATGTAGCATACAACACTGTTGAAGGATTGTTATTGGAGCCACAAGTATATTGGAATTTCAAGTTTTGAAAGCACCGGATAAACAAGCTTTGAATTTGAGTTGAAACGCTCATCACCTTGTCGTGATTGTATCAGATTGGTGGCACTGGATGGTAAACTCGGAGTCTGACTGAATACGGTTAGAAAAAAGTGAAATGTTTGTGTTGTATTAATTTGGTATTTCAATGTATGTTGAATAGTGGGCATGCTGTCAAAAAATCGTGGTAACTGCATTCTTTGGTGTAGTGTGTCGACTGCAGTCATTGAGAAATAGACGCGATACGACCTAGTCCTAGTGATTATCGTGCTGCAAGATGGTCGCATATTTGAAACTGACTTGCTCGTTGCACTACAGCTTGTCAACGTGTTGTTTAGTTGATAATAAACTGCCTCGCCAACTGCCCTTACATGCCAACATTATAATGCACAAGACATGCTTTTCAGGGGAGACTTTTCTGAACACTTTTCATGTTGCCGCTTCCGCCGCTGTTCTGAAATGCGCGTGCGCTGTTTTGCGCAACGAATTATGGGTCATATTCGTGAACAAAACACTAGAAATGCCGAACGGGGAAAGCGAAAGCCGGTATTAAGCACGACAAATATATGGTAAATATTCGCAAGTAGGTCATTGTTTTAATATGTAAATAGAAAAAAGCGTAGAAGATAAACTCTGGTGGTAACTAGACATGAAGGAAACGCGTTCGTTGATAAGGTTTCGCCGGCAGCGTAGTGTCGAGCGAAGTGAAAAATTGACGGAATGATGACAGCTATCGCATTATAGGCATAGCAACAGGACGCAGTAAAACCGAGCGTGTGGCTAGGTTTTACACCGTTCGTGTAGCAAATTATTATCACGGACCTGGTAACTAACCAATAACTATCCGGTGTGTATGTAACACTATGCTAGCAGTATCATATAGCATCGAAATTGTTAGAGTCAAGACTATTTAGAATTTACTTACTTTACATTAATTAATATTGTCTGCAACTGTATGCTAAAATCAGCAATTTTTTTATAAATATATTGACTTGAGATAAACGTTTACACCAGGAACAGTGTCATGCAACTTTACAGTGAACAAATAAAAAAAAAACAGGTATATAATTTAACACATTGTTTTGTGTTATCATATTTGTTTGTGTTATCATGTTTTATTGGGTCGAGACTGAAGTTACCACTTTATTTCAGATTTCTTTTGCTACTTTTCGCTGAAACGACGCCTGAAAGTAGCTTCAAAAGAGACTTGTCAAATAAATAACCTTCACAGTGTTGAGTGTTGATATAAAATGGGCTTCTTCAACAAATTGGCACAATGGCTTGGCATGAAGAAGAAAAATGCGAACGTCATCGTCATTGGACTCGATAACAGTGGCAAGTCAACAATTATAAACAAACTGAAACCAGAAGAAGCAAAGCGCCATGATATCGTGCCAACAATCGGCTTCAACGTTGAGAAGTTCATGACAAAAGCACTGTCCTTCACTGCGTTCGACATGTCTGGGCAAGGTCGCTACCGCAACTTGTGGGAACATTACTACCGTGAATGCCATGGGATTATCTTCGTGCTTGATAGTAGTGACAAGCTACGGATGTCTGTAGCCAAGGATGAGTTGAGCATGCTTCTTGTGCACGCAGACATCGCCAACAGACGCATCCCAGTTCTCTTGTTTGCCAACAAGATGGACCTACGAGACGCTCTGTCTAGCGTCAGGTGTTCAAACATGCTCGAGTTGGAGCGAATTCGTGACAAGCCGTGGCACATCTGCGCAAGCAACGCACACACAGGAGAGGGACTAGAGGAAGGCGTCAACTGGCTGACGGAACAACTCAAGGTGGTGGTAGACCAGTAACATAGTTGGACAACAGATCTCTTCTCTGGCTGCCCTACAGTGGTTCATCTCTTCAGCGGTTAGTGCTGTACATTCTTCATTTAAAATTTCCTCATGAATGGATCTGAATCTGAATTACGAACACAACTGGTATTCATGTAATGTAGATGTGTTCGTTGAGGAGGCAGACTACTGATTGCTGTACGGGGAAAAGCTGCTTAATGATTTTGTTAAAAATGGATTCCAAAATTCCACAAGATTTGGGAATAGAAATTCCCAGATTGTGTGGAAAATGGGAAGAATAGTGTGGTATGGTACAAGGTAGTCACAGAAATAAACAAATGTTTGACTATGCCCCATCTTGGGGTTAAGGTACGTGTCTGTCAGACAATCCATGATGACATTGTTCTCATCATTTTCATGGTCTGTTGTGTTAGTTGATTGTTAAGGACTGTTGCACGTTACTGTCCATGAACAGACTTTGTGATATCAACATTTATATTCTCAATGAGGCAACAGAATTCATATACGTGTATCATGTCCCAAACAGCACAAAGAACAGTGATTTATCTGTTTCAATGACTGTCATTCTTAACTGATGACATTCCAGTTTTGACTGATGTGAGGTCCAGGAGTAGTTCACTAAAATTTATCAAATAGATCCAAATCAAGTGTGTAAGCTCTAAACTATCATCAAAGCTTGTTTGTTGTTGATGAATGGAAGTGATTAGATGTAACAGTAATCAGTGTTATAACAGTTGTATATGGTAGATAACCTCATTATCACTAACCTATGTACACTGACAATGTCCACATTGGATATTTGTGGCTGCCAAATTTGGAATTATACACAATCTGTGTATGCATGATTCACTTTAAATTAACCCACCATGGGCATTGAGAACTGTGTCCTGACAACGACCTTGATTTACGCTGTCACGGTACACTGAATATCATGCAGCATGAGGTTATTGCACGTGTTATGTAACCAAATTTAGTTCCAGTGTCCGATTTCTAGGTAATGTATGTAGTATCTGCATGTCAACAGAATGTAAATTGACAACAGCTGGCATCAGGATTTGGTTTCACCTTAACAGTCAGTCATGTGTCAGTAAATGACTAGTACATGATGAATATTGTTGAGTGCTGGACTTTTCTTGGAGTTGGCACTACCTTCCACTGGGCACAATCAGTACCATTTTAGTACCATCACATGTTTTGTAAATGCTTTTCACTGCCACATTTTTTGGTAAAAATAATCTGAATGAAAGTGTTGATATCATATGGTATGTGCTACAGTCTTGTTGCGATGTGGTAACAATAAAAATCACTGACGTGATGTAAATTATTAATTCAGAAGTGTTTCCTGGGAGAAGAACCTCCTTAAGTACACAAAGCAATGTTGCGTCATCGTCTTATTGATCATGATTATATAAATTAACTGCACTTGCTGACGTAGGATCTCACAGCAGTGTGTGGTTTTAAATTTCAATGACAATTTTTCAGAGTGAAGTTTATTGGTCGAGCACAACGTGGTGTATGAATTTCTGTTTCTGTTAACTGCTATGATGTGTTGGTGTACAATCTGCAGTCTCCTGCATATCTGATCCAGTTGTGATAGACAAGACACATCATTAAGTCTGTTGAGGCATTCCGTCCTTTCATAATTGTTTATTATGTGTGATATTTGTAAACTAGTTTGAATTGTATGTTTATTTCTTAATGTGGCTTCGAAATGGTGATTATCTACATGTTTGTATTGTATGTGTACATCTACAGAGTATATAACATATGTATATATATTATGTGTGTGCATATATTATATACATATATATATATATATATATATATATATATATTATATATATATATATATATATACATAATATATATATTTATAAATATATTACATAATGTATAATATATACATATAATATATATATATATATATTATGTGTATATATATATACATAATATATATATTTATAAATATATTACATAATGTATAATATATACATATATATATATATATATTATGTGTATATATATATATATATATATACATAATATATATATTTATAAATATATTACATAATGTATAATATATACATATATATATATACATATATATACATATATATATATATATATATATATATATATATATATATATATATATATATATATATATATATATATATATATATATATATATATATATATACACATAACCAAGTGAGGTAAATTATTCACTACTGTAGCAGTTATGGAGAGGTAAATAAATAATTATTTCTTCTGTGTTCTCATGTTATTTGTTTAACCTAAGTTATAAATTAGTTTGTTGAACATCACAATAACAAATGACCACAGTACAATATCAACATGAAGATGCTCTAATAGAAGACAGCACCTCAATTTGACTTGATAGAAACAACCCTTATGTTATACTTTCATGCATTAAGATTCACCAATATCATCTTTACAATGTCACTACACTGTACCATAACAAGATGTGTCTGCTGCCGTTATTTACCATTTCTTTTAGCAATATTACAAACATATAGCAAGGCTTATGGTCGGTCTTGTACTGCATATTTAATTATGTTGCAATACGATAGATACCACCAGTTACTATATATTAGCACAGTAATAATAACACTACATTACATTTTCTTTCCATGGAGTGCTAAATAAAATATGCCAAAGATTTGACCAGGTTTAGCTAAATAATATTGGGTCAGTGACTGGCAACATGGACAAAGCACGCTTTTCAACATGCAAAATGCAAACGAGCAATCTTAGAAATATGTAAATTTATTAGCTTTTCTCGTTTTGTCGCTCCACATATTTATTCAAGAGAAGTAGCTGGGTTAATTATTAGTAATCCATGATGGATACATTTTATGCCCAGTACCAGTAAACATTGGATAAATAAATGTACAAATCTATCTGTACTAGTTCAATGATTGTGTGCAATAATATATTAAATGACATTCTGAAACTTCCATTGGTTACAACAGAAGTGATACAACCCAATGTACAGAGGAGATAACAGACACTATTCAGAGCAGCACACTAACAAAAAACACAAGCACACAATTCATGCTGCCATTAAAATGCTATTATGTGTTTTGGTCGATTCTACAGTGTTTTCGTCATATAACTGATGACCGTTCATAATCGCCACAATGTCGTCTTTGTAAGAAATGTGCTCTACATTTTAATATACGTGTGCAATATTTACATGTAAAAACATCTGAATGTTGTGATACGCTTACTTTCAACACCCAATATTTAAAACATTTCGTACATGTTACACAGCAGACAGTCACACATAAAATAATGGTGACCTACTCTTTAAAAGATTTGGCCACCGTTTTACATTGTCTATTCACCTTTCACAGTTATCAAACTGAACAATGCAACAGGACAGAGACGGGAATTTATCGAAAACCTAGTTGCAATAGCACAGCTGCGTAGCAGTATGTAGTGGCATTATCTAGTAGTAACCATTCTATCACCAATGCTTCCAAATGATTTTATTCCTTCACAAGATAATCACCACTGTTTTTGTGATGCAGTTTAAACCATATTTTCCATCTTCCATTATGTTCCAAAGAAAATGTACTTTGATGATTACAACCCCAAAACCTTCCCATGTCTAAACTGTTTATTACTAATGCATATACACCCTATTTTACATCATTACAAAAGTAGTTAAATGCATAAATTAGTCATCTACATAAACTGTTTGTGGCAGATTCTTCTATTCACATTGTATGTAACATGAGATAGAAGACACAACTACACTACGAGTATTGCCCAGATGGAAGAAATCAACGAGGAAATAACAAACCACAAAGAAGGCACAGGACGGGAAGCTATATGTGGAAGCTTATATATGTAATATATACACACATGGCATAATAACAATTATACACAAACACAACCCATAATGCAATAAATCTCAACAGCGTTGCTAGTTGAGGTGTCGTCGACGTAATCACTTAACCCACGTGGCGAATTCGCATGCTTGTGTGGACAGATACACTGGCACGGCTGGGTGTGGACTGAGTTGGCCAGCATCAACCCCGCATTTATCGACACACACTTGCATGATATGTGATATTTCTGGCACCAGATACGTTTGGGAACATTGCTACATGCATGCACATTCGACACACGAGGCGGCGATTCACTTGCCCTACAATGCCACCTACTGGACACGAGTACACTTCAAAAGATGGACGGCTTGTGTACAGCTAAATCAACGATGTTGTGTAAGCTTGTTCCAAACATCTGCTGCAGCGAGTTCAAATGACTGGCACGGTGCAGAACTGCCCATCATGACTTTACGCGGGGCAGTGCTCTTACATGCAATCAAGTCTGCATGAAACAAACATACCCAACATCTTTAGCCCACCGCTGTATCTCAGTAAGGTGTGACATCACTTGATACTTAACCGATGCGTGATCACGACATGAACATCTTCTCAACGTTGACACTGTTAGCTTGGCCGACATTCCTTTATGTGTTCCATATGCTTTTGTGAGAATGTCTCACATCATAGTCGTCTCCCATTTCCAGCGAAATAATGGTAACCCAATCCCTCTTGTAGCCAGTGTGACTATTAGGATTCACTGATGTTTCTGGCCACAGTTCTCCTTGTTCCACGCATATACAGAATGATTGTAGGTCTAACTAATGACTGCATAGTTAGTCACGGTTCGCCGCTTCAGTAGCCAGAGTGGGGTCCATTGGACATGCTCTGCTGGTACGTATGGAAGTAGTTGTCTTGCATGTTCCTGTCCACTCCGATGTTGGGCGAGCTCTGCCCCACTGGGCCATTGGGCATGGGCTTCATTGCCCGACCTTGCTGTGACCCGGGCACTGCAAGAAAGGAATACATGTCATTGTGGAATGCTCTGGCATGAGAGCCTACACAGAGGAATCTTCTGAACTTGATCCGAGAAAATAATTTGTCATGTGCAACAGAAATACTGTGGCGTTTCAGTGCAGCAGATATGTAATTGTCTCTAACAAAGAAGGGCATATATTACATGAACACCATCTTGGAACTAGCCGTTGGATTGATCTCCAGTAATCTTGGCCCCAGTAATTAGCTGTTAATTACAGCAATCAGTATTGTGCAGTGTGGTGAAAGCCAGTGTTGCTAACTACTGTATGTATATGCCCTACTTAGTGTACACACCCTTTTTAAGTAGTAGATTCCAAAATTTTTGTAATTTGATTAGTGTTGAACAACTGAAAAGTGTTGCCATCTGGTGTTAAATAATTGGCACCACTTTTCAGTTGTTTTACACTAGTCACCAAATGACGCCACTAGTGCTAAACAGTTACCTTATTGTCTAGAGGAAAATATTTTGGTGTACGCTTATAAGAACAGATTCCTTGACGTTTTTCATGGCCCGATTTTTTCTAGCGTCTACATTTATTAGGTCGAATACTGTATTTATTAGATTCGATAATAATCTGTCCAGTAAGTTTCCATTTAACTAACCTGTATTAAAAGTTTTGTGTAATAAAAAATGTTTAGTTTAGTTTTTAAAATAACTTTTCCAAATAAGACAAATCTGAAGCCCATTTTAAGAAAATGATTTTAAAATGTTTTTATTTATTTTAATCATGATGCCTTGATTACCCCACCCAACAGAAATATGTTTGTTATAACTTTCAGCAGCCCAAAGGTAGAAATAGACGAAAAATGCTGGACAATCTCTTGCAAAACAAAACTTTAGTGAAACGTTTCTCTCTCGAAAGTTAATAAAATTATGCTTAACATAAAAGATATGGCACTTTACCATGAAAACACTCACCATACTGGTGCCACTCCACCCCAAAAAAAACCTTGGTCCACCCAAACAAAGTTCTACATGGCGATGTGTAACTAGAGCCAGAAGATGGTGTACCTAAATGTGGATGCATCTTTGCGTTTCGTTTCACCTTGAGTCGCACGGTGGCACCCCCATTCTGTATGAGGTCAATCGCTTCGGTGTGTGTGATGTTGTGTGTACTGTAGCCATTGATCTCGATCAGTTGGTCTCCAACCTGCAACGACAGTAGATGCACATGGCTAAAATGTTTATTAGTCAGTTTCTAGCACTGGGCTGTATACATATTACCAGAATCTGAGGCCAGAACATCACACCAAGCAAACCTTCTATGCTGACACAGACGTCACTGTCATGGTTCATGTTACCCTTTGTGGTTCTTTTACGTCCACAAGACAAGACCCACATTAACATGGTCTCCAATATTGAGAACTTGGTTTTATTTTTACGCCAAACATACAATGCATGGCCCTGGTCTTGAACCCAGAACTATGGCATTGCTTTCTTGAACCCAGAACTACGGCACTGCTTTCTTGAACCCAGAACTATGGCACTACCACCTTACCCATAATACATCTATCTGTGATGACCTACCCTGAGCCTGCCATCGACGTCTGCGGCGCCCCCGTCTGCAACGCGCAGAACAAACAATGGCATGTTGTTAAACTCTTTCCCTCCTCGGATGGAGAAGCCAAAGCCTCGGGACCCACGGTGGAGCTCCACGCTGTACAACCTGTCTTCCTCCAACTCTCTCAGCATCAGCTGACAACACAAGCAATCACACATACAGGGAATGTACAAGGAAGTTCATTGGTTAACTGATGTGGAGCTAGTTCAGGGGTTCTGATGCGGAGCTAGTTGGGGGGTTCTGATGCGGAGCTAGTTGGGGGGTTCTGATGCGGAGCTAGTTGGGGGGGTTCTGATGCGGAGCTAGTTGGGGGGTTCGTATAGATAAAATCTCAAAGTTCATATAAATTAACAATGCTATGCTTCACATTTTTATTGTTGTAGTAGTTTCATCATTATAAATGATATGAAACGGAAGTTTAGGCAGGTTTAGAATACAAGTTTAACAGGCCATCAAAATGACACAGATTTAGCCTGCTATGTGTGCTAGTTTTTAAATGAAATACATGAATCCGCTGGGTGGATAATGAATCAAGTATTATGGCTGTGAGATAGACTCACAGATTTTTAGAACTGAACATACAACTCAACTCAGTTGAACTTACATCTAAACTGTACTAACATCTAAACTGTACTAACATCAGAACTAACTGAACTAACAACCAACATGTAGAATCACTCTTGTTCTGCTCAAATCATGATTGAGGAACATACCCGAGGCGAAAAACCTTGTTGTCTCATTGTCTCTGCAAGTCTCGCTTGCATCGTGTGAGGCTGGTATCTGAAGCAAGCACACACACACACATGACAACATTCAATTAGCAACTCTTTATAATAATAGATCAAATCAAAAAGGTCAGTAAAATATTTCAATAAAAAACCAGCCAGCATGATAACACAAGAAGAACATTCCATGTTCTATTGTGATATACCGGTAATCTGCGATGGCCTTTGAGGGGTCAGACCACAGTTGAACTTCCTGTTTATTGTTTCACACAAATGTAGGACGTAAATTGTTATATATGAAATTAAGCAATTCATATGATGTGACATAAGTGCAACTGAGCAGCCAGATTTACAGGTTTGTTTGTAGGAGCTATTGGCTGTGAAATAGTGCATTTTTAAAGAATTTAACAGGCAGTGGATTTATGTGAATTTTGGGTGCATAAAACAAGGATATTTTTGTAAACATTGACGGGCATCACACATGGAGGCATTTAAAAAAGCTGGAGGTATGTGATTGTGACAAAACTTGGTCAGCGTGTCAATGAGATGGTGGCAGTTGCTGTGAAAAATTCAGAATTTTTGATGGTCATGTTTTTTATAACATGGCCACCAATGCAATTTTGCACTTTGGTCTGACGTCTTGAACATTTTTCCATTGTTGCAATCAAATTTAACCTTTGTGTAAAAAATTACCTACAGGCAATCTTGTTTATTTAATATTCCACAATACACCAGCAAATCTCCCATTGGGACAGCGCTAAAGAGTCATGTCTCCTGTCCAAATGTCCACTACTTGTTTGATGTCACTCTCTCTTGTAACTCTGTTATTGTGTACATTGACATCTTTCTGACATATCACATCCAATCATCCAATTACAAACAATGCAATTTTGACAAATCTAAAAAAAAGGCCACCACCACAAGATGGCAGCACATACTTGTCGGCCATGTTGTGAAAGGGCGAGCAGTTGGCTGTACGGAGTGGAGAGTTCTCCTCTGCGTGGGTCGGCAGTGCCTTCGTGTTGATCATTGAGCCCTGTGAAGTTTGCTGTTGTTGCTGCTGCTGCTGCTGTTGTTGGTGTTGCTGCTGCTGCTGTTGCTGCTGCTGCTGCTGCTGCTGGTGTTGCTGCTGCTGCTGCTGCACCTAACAAAGATTCTGGCATTAACATTTTTGAGATCAGGTTTTTCTGACTGGGATACCGCTCAAACACGCAGTGGAGGTTAGACATCTGTATAGAAAAATCTCTGCACTGCACTGTTACATATTAACAAATACGTCATCCTACCAGGATGTCATTAGTGAAAAAATTGCACAAATTTCTACTGAGGTACAAACCTTTTGGACATGTAAAAAATATTTCAACATATTAACAAATAATGTTTCTTTAGTTCCAATCAGAAATAACGATTCAGCATTAGTACCTAGGTCCGTCCCACCAACCAAATAATTAGTGCATTAGACTATTATATAAAAACTATATGCACGCTTTTTGTGTTTTCCTATTGATCCTTGTTAAAGGACATTGTTTCTGTACTTGAGATGGTGGATAAAGCTGCTTATACAAACACACATCATTTCAGTAAGTAAAATATATAATAACAATGTACACATTATAAACTATATCATTATTATAAAACAAAACTTATGTTTTACCTGCTGTGGACTGGATGCATCATCTGAAAGAGAGAACATCTTATTAGTAACTAATAAAATACACACTATTACCACAATTACTCAGAGCATGCTAGCTGAAACTTTTCACTTTAACCACTGGCTGCAAATCCAGACCCCACAATGCTTCTTATTTTTAAAACTATTTCTGTCAGAATTGTTACCAACGTTTGCTATTTGCTATATCCCTTACATGTAAGCGAATGTAAACAATTAACAAGAAAAAGCCTAGATTGGAGATTAACACTCTCTGCTACTATTCCACATACTAGTCACCTTTAAAATGAAATTGTAGCTAGAATGGTTAACATATATAGATTGCATCTTAATGTTGTGAAAGTTTGACTGTTCCAAAACTTAAACCCTTGGAATCAACATTGCTGTTACATTTTAAATATAAGGTATCAAATTAATATTTAACAAGGCTTGCCACATCTCTCTCATATACACGATTATGAAACTTTACTCGACACAGTCTGTAAGTGTAATTGTACAAACCCACTGCACAATTCCACCCATCTACATCAATTAATAAACACTGAACATTATACATCTGTTCATCCCAACATAGTTCCTGCACTCACCAAGCTGTGGCAGCACTGTCAGTGTGACGGAGTAGCCGCAGTCCTTGATCAGGTTCACAATGTCTTCATGGTGAATGTTCATGATGTTGATTCCATTCACAGCAATGATACGATCGCCAACATGAATGCGTCCACACCGTTCAGCAGGGCTATTCTCTATGATGCGACCTGAAATAATGTTCACATTTCAATGACTGATCACCTTTTTGTTATTCAATCCTAAACCTGACCATGAAAAACTGCAATTTCTGACTGGGCAGTTTTGGGGACCCATGATTCATATTAATCATAATAACAAACTGATTATTAAGGATGGCCACTTAATAAAACGGCATCTAGCACGTGCACATGCCAACATCTTAATACTGTGTGACATGGACACAATTTGGAGATCTGCAGAGAGGATCCCCAAGTTGTTCCATTTGTCCCGAAGATCACATCTGTAGAAAGAGAATGACAAGTTCTATTTGACAGAGAGAGTTTGGTCAGACAAATGGCAGACTGATTGTGTGCCATATCTGTACATGTCATGTAACACTGAGACTTGGTAAAACAGACTGACAGTGACTACCTAAAACATGGCCGAGCAGCGGGAAAAGAGAAACTGCACTAACTCAGACTGTGTACTGTAGCTTTTAAGAACACCTACAAACTATTAACTTTCTTCCTGTCATGCTTCAGCTGTAGGTGTAACATTGCTTGATGAATCTGGCTAATTTCCCTGTGTCAAATTTCACTTACTAATGACAATATAATAAGTATCTAATTCATATACTGATAACAACATTCATTACAAGCAGCAATGTCAAGTCAGGCTAGTATCAGATGACCCCATCAGTATCAAACTGATAGACGCAGATAACCAATATAATGTATCCATTCTCTTATCACAACCTGATCCCCCTGTATCCCGAGCAGTCTAGGACAAACACTGAACCCTCACACAACCAACAGGATGGTAAAGGGTGAAGGCCCATGCTTCAACAGATAACACAAAAACACATACAACATGAAATGACATAAGAGAATTAGACATGACGACAACACTGCCTCAAGTGATACAAACAAACAGGCGATCAAGATTAAAGAGACCACAGACCAAACCGTGGTCTGGTGAATGCTGCCGCAGATGTTAAAGCCAAATAAAAGACGGCACCATCCCAGGAAGTGAGGCATCAGTGATTATCTCTCCCTGATTATGATTGAATGTACGTTAGGTGAAGGACATTCTCACAGGTCTCTAGAATACAACCCACAACACCGGGCCACACAGGGAGAGACCATGCTGCCACTGACTAGACTCGATGCAAACATTTTGTTGTGTGTTCGAAAGGTAATTTGTCAACAGGTGGCGCTGCATGTGGTATTACAACACTGACCAATCACAGGTACCTGACTAATTGCTGACTTTTTGAAACATTTTACTACCCAAAAACATCAACAAGATAGTGGTTAGAACAGTTCCGAGCTGTTAAAATATTTTGGTATACAAGAATTTTTTTAATCTTACAAATTTGTTTAAAAGATGAAACATACACCACATCGTGTCATTGGCTCACAGACAGTCCAACAATTCTCACCGATGCATGGCCCGCCCTTGTTAGCCAATTTGTTTTTAAATATATTCACACTGCTAGCATTTAGACAATCAGTAGATAATTGATTTCATTAATTTATTATCCTCAGTGGGAATGAGTACTTTCTGTCATCCTCAGGTTTGTGAAAAGGGGGTCTGGACATTCACAATCAGCCAGTGATTTCCGAGACGATTTCTGAAACATTTTACAGTTAAAAAGAATTCTCTCAAAAAGGGCGGGGGTTTGTTCGAACCCCCGAGCCCCAGCTGAGGACAGGCATGAATCTAAACTGTTCTTTTACTAATACTACTTCGTGTCTTCCAGTTCTACTACTTCGTGCCTTCCAGTTCTACTACTTCGTGCCTTCCAGTTCTACTACTTCGTGTCTTTCAGTTCTACTACTTCGTGTCTTCCAGTTCTACTACTTCGTGTCTTCCAGTTCTACTACTTTGTGTCTTCCAGTTCTACTACTTCGTGTCTTCCAGTTCTACTACTTCGTGCCTTCCAGTTCTACTACTTCGTGTCTTCCAGTTCTACTACTTCGTGCCTTCCAGTTCTACTACTTCGTGTCTTCCAGTTCTACTACTTCGTGTCTTCCAGTTCTACTACTTCGTGCCTTCCAGTTCTACTACTTCGTGCCTTCCAGTTCTACTACTTCGTGTCTTCCAGTTCTACTACTTCGTGCCTTCCAGTTCTACTACTTCGTGCCTTCCAGTTCTACTACTTCGTGTCTTCCAGTTCTACTACTTCGTGCCTTCCAGTTCTACTACTTCGTGCCTTCCAGTTCTACTACTTCGTGCCTTCCAGTTCTACTACTTCGTGTCTTCCAGTTCTACTACTTCGTGTCTTCCAGTTCTACTACTTCGTGCCTTCCAGTTCTACTACTTCGTGCCTTCCAGTTCTACTACTTCGTGCCTTCCAGTTCTACTACTTCGTGCCTTCCAGTTCTACTACTTCGTGCCTTCCAGTTCTACTACTTCGTGCCTTCCAGTTCTACTACTTCGTGCCTTCCAGTTCTACTACTTCGTGCCTTCCAGTTCTACTACTTCGTGCCTTCCAGTTCTACTACTTCGTGCCTTCCAGTTCTACTACTTCGTGCCTTCCAGTTCTACTACTTCGTGCCTTCCAGTTCTACTACTTCGTGCCTTCCAGTTCTACTACTTCGTGCCTTCCAGTTCTACTACTTCGTGCCTTCCAGTTCTACTACTTCGTGCCTTCCAGTTCTACTACTTCGTGTCTTCCAGTTCTACTACTTCGTGCCTTCCAGTTCTACTACTTCGTGTCTTCCAGTTCTACTACTTCGTGTCTTCCAGTTCTACTACTTCGTGTCTTCCAGTTCTACTACTTCGTGTCTTCCAGTTCTACTACTTCGTGCCTTCCAGTTCTACTACTTCGTGCCTTCCAGTTCTACTACTTCGTGCCTTCCAGTTCTACTACTTCGTGTCTTCCAGTTCTACTACTTCGTGTCTTCCAGTTCTACTACTTCGTGCCTTCCAGTTCTACTACTTCGTGCCTTCCAGTTCTACTACTTCGTGTCTTCCAGTTCTACTACTTCGTGCCTTCCAGTTCTACTACTTCGTGTCTTCCAGTTCTACTACTTCGTGCCTTCCAGTTCTACTACTTCGTGTCTTCCAGTTCTACTACTTCGTGCCTTCCAGTTCTACTACTTCGTGCCTTCCAGTTCTACTACTTCGTGCCTTCCAGTTCTACTACTTCGTGTCTTCCAGTTCTACTACTTCGTGCCTTCCAGTTCTACTACTTCGTGTCTTCCAGTTCTACTACTTCGTGTCTTCCAGTTCTACTACTTCGTGTCTTCCAGTTCTACTACTTCGTGTCTTCCAGTTCTACTACTTCGTGTCTTCCAGTTCTACTACTTCGTGCCTTCCAGTTCTACTACTTCGTGCCTTCCAGTTCTACTACTTCGTGTCTTCCAGTTCTACTACTTCGTGTCTTCCAGTTCTACTACTTCGTGTCTTCCAGTTCTACTACTTCGTGTCTTCCAGTTCTACTACTTCGTGTCTTCCAGTTCTACTACTTCGTGTCTTCCAGTTCTACTACTTCGTGTCTTTCAGTTCTACTACTTCGTGCCTTCCAGTTCTACTACTTCGTGCCTTCCAGTTCTACTACTTCGTGCCTTCCAGTTCTACTACTTCGTGACTTCCAGTTCTACTACTTCGTGTCTTCCAGTTCTACTACTTCGTGTCTTCCAGTTCTACTACTTCGTGTCTTCCAGTTCTACTACTTCGTGTCTTCCAGTTCTACTACTTCGTGTCTTCCAGTTCTACTACTTCGTGTCTTCCAGTTCTACTACTTCGTGCCTTCCAGTTCTACTACTTCGTGTCTTCCAGTTCTACTACTTCGTGTCTTCCAGTTCTACTACTTCGTGTCTTCCAGTTCTACTACTTCGTGTCTTCCAGTTCTACTACTTCGTGTCTTCCAGTTCTACTACTTCGTGTCTTCCAGTTCTACTACTTCGTGCCTTCCAGTTCTACTACTTCGTGCCTTCCAGTTCTACTACTTCGTGTCTTCCAGTTCTACTACTTCGTGTCTTCCAGTTCTACTACTTCGTGTCTTCCAGTTCTACTACTTCGTGTCTTCCAGTTCTACTACTTCGTGTCTTCCAGTTCTACTACTTCGTGACTTCCAGTTCTACTACTTCGTGTCTTCCAGTTCTACTACTTCGTGTCTTCCAGTTCTACTACTTCGTGTCTTCCAGTTCTACTACTTCGTGTCTTCCAGTTCTACTACTTTGTGCCTTCCAGTTCTACTACTTCGTGTCTTCCAGTTCTACTACTTCGTGTCTTCCAGTTCTACTACTTCGTGTCTTCCAGTTCTACTACTTCGTGCCTTCCAGTTCTACTACTTCGTGCCTTCCAGTTCTACTACTTCGTGTCTTCCAGTTCTACTACTTCGTGTCTTCCAGTTCTACTACTTCGTGCCTTCCAGTTCTACTACTTCGTGTCTTCCAGTTCTACTACTTCGTGCCTTCCAGTTCTACTACTTTGTGTCTTCCAGTTCTACTACTTCGTGTCTTCCAGTTCTACTACTTCGTGTCTTCCAGTTCTACTACTTCGTGCCTTCCAGTTCTACTACTTCGTGTCTTCCAGTTCTATTACTTCGTGCCTTCCAGTTCTACTACTTCATGTCTTCCAGTTCTACTACTTCGTGCCTTCCAGTTCTACTACTTCGTGCCTTCCAGTTCTACTACTTCGTGCCTTCCAGTTCTACTACTTTACATAAAAGAAAAAAATCAATATCTTTATAACCATTTAATAAAAAAAATTATAACTGGTCTCAGTTTAATCTCCTGGTTACCATTAGTGAAATCACACACCATTTTATAATGCACACACAATGCAATCTAGCTCATGTTAACAGCATCCATCAGAACAGCGACATTGACACTAGCACTTGTCATGCAAACAAAAAATACTGGTGGTAGCAAGCAACTAGCCAAGACCAGGCTCACCGATCCATGGGAAAGGGCGCCACCTGCTGGGCAACCACTCAGCTGTCTTATACTCGAAGTTGTTGCTATTAACATCTGCAAGGGTTGAAATGATGCAGTGTGCAAGAAGCCAGAGCCAATACCTATACTGTTTCACCATGCACGTCAAGACACGTCCACAAGACTGCTAACTTCAGCAGTATGATGCAATCAGTTTGCGGCACAAATGCCCTGATCCATTCCAATAGATCGTACATGAACGCAGGCATTTCACAGTGAAAATTACACAAATACACTAGACAAAATAGATAAAACCACATTAGCATTATCTATTTTTGGTAAAAATCATTGCAAGACGTCATACGATTAACATTAGGATAGAGCATAACACATATCACAAGCAATGAAATGGCAAGAATATGGCTGGATGGAATAAAGACATAAGCCACTGTAAACAAGCAACAACTATGACTAATAACACTCACTGGTGACAGAAACCAGACATACCTATCATGGAGCCGACCCTCGTGACAGACGAAATGATGACGAAACCGAAACCTTCATTTTCCCGCCGCGTGACAGTTACCTCAAAAGGCTGCATCTCGGGAAATGAGTTGTGCGCCCTCTCGGGGGAGGCTGTATCACCAACATCACAAAACATCAATTACAACTTCTTGTCAAAGAACTTCACAAACTTTAAACTGATTGCAAACATCATGCGTTTAAATAATATTAATAAACTGACAAATCTAACTAATTTTGGCAACTTCGGTTATTCCAGTGCGCAAATGTCTGGATATATCTTACAGGTAACAAACATCTGTATTGGGGTAGCTCTGTGTCTCAACTGTGGGAAACCATTACATCAAAAACAAATTAGTACAAGTCTTCGCCTATACAGAGTGACACATTGGGGAACATCTTGAAAGTCTTGGTATCAATATTCTCACATTCAGACAGCAATTATATTTCCTTTCCTTCTATGAGGCATTAAATGTAAGGTGCAGGTAGGTATTAGAAATGAACCAAATAACGAATTAGCAGATGGGTGCACTAGAAACACCTGCAAGTCTTTCCAGCTGTTGTGAGCAAAAAACTTTGGTTTTCTGACGGCCCAGCATCTATAAAATGTCTACAGCACACTCATTTTGTGGTAGTACTGCAATATAACGTTGCAATATAAGTGTTCAAAACCAGTAAGTTTCTTCAAGTCAGAAGATTAAACAAATCAATAAATAATTTATTTTACCAAATGACACCCACTCACACACTGGTAGTTTTATAATGTGCTATATTCTTTTTTCCATAGGACATCACTGATGTGCAGGAAACCTTTATATAAATAAACACATACATAGATGTCCTACCAATACAGATTCAATAAAAGAAATAACAAACAAAATGATGACCTCTGCTATGACCTTCACCCCTTACCTGCGAGTGATGAGCCTTCTTTCCGCCTACGTATGCCGAGCGCAACATGTCCTGTCTGCCCTGCTTGAGCCATTAATTCGACCACTCTGTGATGGGATGATCCAACGACACAGTTGTTGTCAACAAATATAATCTCATCGCCTGGCTGTAAACGGCCGTCCACATCAGCAGCGCCGTTTGGCACAATGTGACCTATCGAAACCTGCAAGACACCACAATCACTAAAGGAAACAAAGAAATGAAACAGATCAAGAGTTATCACATCTTTTTGTCAGCTGCGACTAAGAATCTGATGCTAAATTTGCCTTACAAAATTATGGCTGATCAAAATTTATCAAACAAAAGAAAATGGGAGCCTAGAAAGACATCATGTGGGAGCTAATGACTAATAAGAGAAAAGCCATTACAAAAAGGCTAGCTTAGCAACTGAATGACAAAGATTAAAATTATCTGGATGTTTTTTCATAGAAATATGCTGGCACTTTGATGCAAAGCCATCTTCAAAATATATCTCATTGTATTTTCCCAATTTTTTTCCAATCACTGTTCATAAGGCTACCAGCTCCTAGCATGTGCAGGCAGCTTTGTATAGCCGGTAATGATGGATAAAGCACCCCCTGACAAATACAAAGGTGCTGAAGGCTCTACGGTTACATATCATCAGGTTCGCATATTGTACATCCATGTTATGAGATCATCCCTTATCCACACAAAACTGTTCACAACATCCCTTCCACTCACCTGAGATCCCTCCTCCGTGCCACCAACGATTCGGAACCCAAACCCGCTCTCCTGTCGTCTGAGCACGACCGTCAGATCCACAGATAAATCATCACAGTCAAACGACAACCCCGGACTGCGACTGTGATTCAGCCCGTCACTGCCCAAATCACCGCCTCCCCAGAGGTCACTGTGACCTTGAATGCGTGCCAAATTCGCAGGCGTTGGTTCCTCGTGCTCAAACGATGTGCTCTGTTTTTGCACCAGGTTGTTTATCGGCGGCGACATCGGCCGACCAGATGCGAAATTGTTCCCATACGGTGGATGGTGAGTGGCGCCACTTGGTGCCAATGCACTGAGTGCGCCCGTGTGTGACTGCGATGATGGTAGTCGATTCTGGTGCACTGATAGTCCGTAAGCTTCCTTTCCGTATGTCTGAACCAAGTCCGGATTCGACAGCGGACGCGTGTTGCCATGGTGATTTGTCAGTGGTGCGACAGTGTTATTGTGACGACTAGGTGGTGCAGCTGGCGGTGCCTGGTAGCGCGACGCTGGAATGAAGTCGGGCGTACCACTGATGTTGTGGTGGCGGTATTGGGCATCGCCACTGCCGGGTGTCGGCGTTTTACTTCGTTCATTCGCACCACTTTGCTGAAAGTATGGGTCATCGCGGTCTGGACTGGGTCGCATAAACTCCGGGCCAGGAGTCCGACTGCGCATCGGTTGCCGCGGGGGCACCGCATAATCTGTCCGATCGAACTGGTTAAAACTACGATTGTTCATGTCACGTCGCATGGGGGCATACCCACGGGGACCATACCCTGGCCGATATGGGTCACCATAACCAATGTGCTGCCCCCTTCGATAGTCCTCATAACTACCACCCACGTACATGTTGCCTGGAGTAGGCTGGAAACGTCTATCAAACTTATTCAAATCGAGCCCTCCAGAGGGTGTTTTGCGCATGAAGTCTGGCAAGTATTCAGCTACTGGCGTCCGAGCTCGGTCATCAGTTCCTGGAGCCCTCGAGTGGCCGTCACTGTCAATTGTCGGTGTCTTGCTCCGCACTGGCTGACTACCCAGAAACTCTACAACAGCAAAGTACTGACCATCAGATCTGTGTCGAACAAGTACACACAGCTACAGGTATATGTACCTTGTGGCTGATGCAGCTACCTTGTGGCTGATGCAGCTGGGTGTAGGACAAAAACCACCCCGGACAAAAACCATCTGGACAAAAACCACCCGGACTAAAACCCCCCCAGACATAATCCCCCCCGGACTAAAACTACCCTGGACAAAAACCCCCTTTTTTATCTTTGAAATATTCTTCTGATGCTGCATTGACACAGCTTGCGCGATCTGACACCTGGCATATGGATGGCACTTTTGATTCAGCACCTTCCATCTTTCAACAACTCTACGTGATTCACGCCCCTCTCGGGGAAAGTGCTATCAGCTGTGTTTACGCATTCCTATCCAGCAAGACTCAAGCCACATACGAAGAGCTCATCACAGCTGTACTGGAAAGGTGTAGTGATCTGGGTTTTCAGCCTGATCCAACAACGATCATCACTGACTTTGAACAGGCTACTATCAACGCAGTCAGCAGTACCCTTGGATCCGATGTTCAGAGCAGAGGTTGCTTTTATCATCTCACCCAGAGTACGTGGCGCAAGGTGCAGCAGCTTGGACTTGTGACACTGTATCGCTCAGATGATGACGTGAAGCTGTTCTGCGGGATGCTCGACGGATTGGCATTCTTGCCTGTAGCTGATGTTCCAGAAGGACTGAAGTATCTCAAGGAACACACACCTGAAGGTCTAGAACCTCTCATCGATTACTTTGATGCCACCTACATCTCGGGATCGTATCGCCGAATCCAGCACCCAACTGGTCCAGATGGTAGCATTCCTCCAATGAAGATGCGCAGGATCGCACCTATGTTCCCACCTGAACTGTGGAACGTTCATGAGGTCACAATCAGTGGTGAATCTCGAACCAACATGTGCGAGGAATGGAACAACTCCTTCCGATCACTTGTTGGGTGTTCACATCCCAGCATATGGCGTACCATTGACAATCTTCGTAAGGATCAGAATGATGCTCGCGCCGCCATTCTTCTGGATTCCCGTGGACAGCCTCTCAAGAAGCGGGTACATCGATCCACAGTACAGCTCCAGCAGAGGCTTCACAACCTCTGTACAGATATTCGCGATGGCCGCAAATCTGTTGAGGTTACCCTGAGGGGAATAGGACACTGTATCCGCTGGAAGTAATTTTCATAGACACTGTATCCGCTGGAAGTAATTTTCATAATATATGTTGACTTTTGATATGTGTACATGTATGAATGTGTATAATTGGTTGTAAAATTATGCTATATAAAATCACCCTCACTGTATGAATGTGTATACTCATGATAATTGGTCGTATGATTCTAAATAAATACTCGCAAAAAACGTGGGTGGTTTTTGTCCAGGGTAGTTTTAGTCAGGGGGGATTATGTCCGGGGGAGTTTTAGTCCGGATGGTTTTTGTCCAGGTGGTTTTCGTCCGGGGTGGTTTTTGTCCGTATACCGATGCAGCTACCTTGTGGCTGATGCAGCTACCTTGTGGCTGATGCAGCTACCTTGTGGCTGATGCAGCTACCTTGTGGCTGATGCGGCTACCTTGTGGCTGATGCAGCTACCTTGTGGCCAATACAGCTGTCACATTGGACGCATGTTTCATAAATAGCAACAAACCTGTTCCAGAATAAATATTTTTCTGTGGCCGCCCAACTTAAAAGACAGATAACAGTTTAGCACATCACATTTAAATGTATCAGATCAATGATCTCAGTTACCATTTGATCAACATTACTGATCTCAGTTACCATTTGATCAACATTACTGATGTCAGGCAGGCATGGGGTCAATTCCATTCCGGAATTGACCCTCAATTTCAATTCCTGAATTGGAATTGACATTCAAAAGCTAGTTTGAATTGGAATTGATTGTTTTTTTATTGGAATTGATTTATTTTAATTGCAATTGATTTTGTCGGAATCATCGACTTGATACTGTTAAACTGTACCCCTTAAATTTACTATTAAAATCATATTTGTCTGCTATTAGTACGTCACCCTGAATCTGGGGAAGCTGTCAACATTACAGCAAAGACACTGTCTACTCTGTTATTAAAAAATTGTGAATAAGAAGAATATAATCAAGCATTTGCCTCAAAGACAAATACTAAGTTACTGTAACAGACAGTAAAACCAAAGTCAGACCATTCAGGCCTTATCTCATTTTCTTTCTCAGTGGACCAGGTTTATTTACAGAGACTGCCATTTAAGGGCAATTGCCTGCTGATTCCTTTGTGTGAGAGAGGAAGCCTGCCCCACTTGAAAGCAGCCCTTTGTTTATCCAACCTAATATTCAGCCCACAGGTTTCCCAAATTAAATAGGTCACTGGTCACCTGGTCATGATGCCACAGCTGATATAAACGGGGGGGGGACTGTTAAAAACTCAGATTAACGACCCAGGGATGTCCAAAATGTCTGGTTAGCTAAAAGTACATATCAAATGGCTGAATGCCATTTTAAAAGTTGTTATAGCAAACCTGACATTATATATATATATATATATATAATTATATATAGATGTGTTTAATAAACAATAGTTAATTTGTTAATCATATCTGATTAAATATGATTGTGCATACATGATTTCAAGTACAAATAAAACTGTTAAAATGAATTGGATTGGATTTTTTCCTTAGCCTAGGATTTTAAAAGTTGGAATTGAAACTGATAATTTGGAATTGATTTTTGCAAGGCGGAATTGGAATTGATTTTTTTTTTGACTAGAACTGGAATTGGAACTGACAAAATGGAACTGACCCCATGTCTGATCTCAGGTGAAAGAAACCTAAACCATCAGAACGAATCCGAATCCATGCTGAAATAGCCTGTGTATACGAAGCAACTGTGATATGGAATGGCACCTGCTCTGTCTAATAAGAGTCTTTAGGCAACAGCACACAATGTGCTGTCTGTGTTGATCATAGTCATTGCTGTCACTCAGGTAACAGTAGCCGCAAGCAGATGAGATATGCGATATGCACTTCCTAGAGTTAGATTACAGCAGATAAACATGCACCAGCAGTCCTGCACACAATGCCACACATCCAAATACGCACACATCTAAATACGCATGCACCTATACACAAATACATGCTTAAAATACAAACATGCATGCATGCACATGCATGCATGCACATGCACAGTGAGCACACAGGACAAACTGTTGCGTTTAAAGTTTGTCCCCATAATGACACCGACAGTAGATATCATGACTTTGGTACCCAAGCACTATTTCCCTTTTTACCTTGACAACTTTACCCCACAGTTAGAGCCCCCCCCTATTGTGTGTGCCTTCCTGCACTGATTTCCTGACCCTATCAATGTCCAAAAACTTTCCTTCAGAAAACTTCCATGCAGCAATAAGCCACTAACCACTGTCTTCAGATTGACAGACTATCTAGTGCAACAGCAGCGATGCAGACATGCAAGCATGCAAGCACGCAGACATGCAAGCATGCACACATGCAAGCATGCACACATGCTACACAGATAGCAAGCTGTGTCCACTGCTGGGAGTGAACCTGAAGAAATCATCACTACTGATGTGAGCTGTTTAACTGCTCCCGTGAAGCGAGAAACCAGCCAAGAGCCTTCACAGCCATCAAACCTGAACCATGAAAGCAGCAGTGTTCCTCCCAGGCACTGGCTGACAGGCTATTTAACAGCCCAAACCAGTTGTGTGTCTGCAGCACTGTGGGTCTTATACAGCTGTACATAGTACAGGTAATCCTACCTGTGCAAGTATTGAAATGTGAAGTATTATTACACCTAATAGGTCAGTGAACCCTCGAATGAATGAGAGCTGGAAGTCTGCAGAGAGAGCGGAACTAATCAATACTAATAATGATCTCTTATCAAAGGATACATCACTAATAAATACTAATGATGATCTCTCATCAAAGGATATATCATTAATAAATACTAATAATGATCTCTCATCAAAGGATACATCACTAATAAATACTAATGATGATCTCTCATCAAAGGGTACATCACTAATAAATACTAATAATGATCTCTCATCAAAGGATACATCAATAATAAATACTAATAATGATCTCTCATCAAAGGATACATCATTAATAAATACTAATAATGATCTCTTATCAAAGGGTACATCACTAATACATACTAATAATGATCTCTCATCAAAGGGTACATCACTAATAAATACTAACGATGATCTCTCATCAAAGGATGCATCGCTAATAAATATTAATAACGATCTCTCATCAAAGGGTACATCACTGATACATATTAATACGCATCATGGGACTTGGTATTAACTTCTCGCATGATTTCTCAAGTGAACTTACCAGGCAGATGGTCTCGTCCACATTCGTGTCCACTGAACCTTCTCACAATGACCACAATGGCATACCCACTGTCCCTCTATACATGTGTCCAGCAATGTCCATTTATCATTGGTTACTGTCAATTTAGTTGCAGCCACACCTCACTCTTTTTACATGTCTCAAGCAATGTCCATCGATGTCTGACCAACAACAAAGCAGCCTAGTCAGGACCATATTCTGGCAACAATGCATCGCAACATATCACCCCTGACCTGGGGCATGTGTACACAGACGTTGGTGCTGGTCATGTAGACAGGAAACAAAGCTGTGTGTTAATCTGTACACACTATTGACCTCGGGGCTACTTCCGTTTATCGCAAACATAATCTACATCCCTCTGGCATAACATGTTTGACCTAGTCATTTGTACTACAACAAACACTGACCCGTTGCTTAGAGAAACATTCTTGAAACCTCTGTAACAATTAGATCTCAATGTGCGTGCAAATTAGACTTTGGCATGAGTCTGGATGCTGGTGGTGTTCAGTAAATCCTGTTCCAATGGCTTGTAACTTATCAGTTCATAATCAACTGTCTTCATGACTCTCCATTGGTTTCTCTCAATCTATCCTGGAAGGTTTTATGTTGTTCAATCCCTCGCTTCTGTACACTTTTCTGCATCCACACATAAGACCGAGATGCTCCGAGTAGAACCACTGCCAAAAGCGTTGTACTGTCACTGCTGTCATGAGCAACTGGCACACTCTTCGATGGTGACACGAGACAAAAGCCTGGGAGGGTGTTTGCCACGTCACTGGTCACCACAGACTGTGTCAGTCTCTTACCTGGCATTCCTATACATTCCAAGACTTAAAACTAATAAAAAGACCCACTGAAGACACTGACTTGTCCTGTATTCCATCTCTTGTGTCACTAACACTGGAATCATTCATGTAAAAACACCAGCAACTCATGAAGAAGATGGGTAAATTCAGATACCCATTACACAATGCCATCATGGTTCAGTGACCTAATGATAAACACCCAAACAATACTGTGTCTTCCATGCACCACTAGCACATGGAATTGGCCATTGTCTATGCCCCATAGGGTGGCGGAGGATGTGGCAGTGGTTTGCATGATCCATGAAAAACTCCACCTCTGACAGACCTGTGTTATCATACATTTCTGTTGTTAGCAGCAACCATAGACTGATCAGCTTACCCACTGACAGTGAAATAACTGGCAGTATTGGATTACATCAGAGATAGCACAGTGCCATAATAGACACGGGAACAAAGGCCAGATTATACTGGAAACAGCAGTGGCAGGACCAGAGAGCAAATTATCACAGCTACATGTAGTGGGGTGTATCACTACATGTAGTGCGGTGTATCACTTCCAGCAGAAACAGTCATCTATCACTGTGTTGGTGTCAGTCAAATCTAACAGAGCAGGCACGTCCCTAGATATCAGTTTATTCTAATGTTTAGGGACACTTGATGTATCAGTACACACAATGAAGCACAGAGAATACATGGTTCAAACACCACAGGCAAATAGTCCGATGTTAATTCAACGGAAGTCTGCTGATGGTAAAAGTCCATCATTCATTCAGGCAGACAGAGAATGGGTTTAATTTTTACATCTATATATATATTTATATATATAATATATATGCATGCGTGCGTGCGTGCGTGCATGATTGTGGGCGAGTGTACATGCGTGCATACATACATATATATGAAATCATCACATTGAAAATGTTCATGAATTATGTATCATTAGACATGCTTGATACACTTTAAACATACTTCTAATCCACACAGAGAAGACTATGCAAACTCATTAAATTCACCATTGATCATATCATGAGTTGTATGCAACATGATTCCATGGCAAAAATGACCAATCACCATCAGCTTTAAACTCAAATCTGTCATAAAAATATTAAATTGAAGTGGAATCTACAAAATGAGAGAGAGACCAGAGTTAACAGTGTTAGTAATGTGTTACATTCTATGGCATGCGTGTGAAAGTCTTGAAGTCTTACCTCATTTTACCCAAAAATTAAAGCTATCTAGTGTCAACTATGACAAGCTAGCTCATCTGTACAAATTTGTTATTTGCTTTCATAAAATCGTCAGACAAACTATTAATTTTGTTCCCTTTTTATAAAATTTAAGCAAAAACAGTGAAAAAGTGCCTTGGCTCTACATACTATAACATAAGGCTCTTCACCCTTGCAAGTTACCTGATCTAATGATTCTTTCAATGATTTTATCAAAAGTAAGCACTATTAAAACCAACTGTGCATATTACATATTACATATTACTTAAACTATTCAGACGCTACATATATGAACATCAACAAACCTGATTAGCACTGAGTTCAATCAAATGGGGCAGCGCTTTAAGCGAAGAAAAGTGCAACTTGAAGGCTGCTGAAATTACACAAACCGTGCAAGAACTCACCCCTCCCCATACCTCTTCACTCCACACTTCCCCTCACTCCACACGCCCCTTCACTCCACACACCCCTCACTCCTCCCTGCCCTTCCCTCATGGTTAATCAAACATGCTTATCTAGGTGAGTGTCTCAGTAGTGGTTATATCCATGCAGCAACCAGCACACTTGCTGCCCACAAGGCCCTGATGCCATCTGTACCTGTTTCTGTGTCCCTACTCGCAGAGCCACCGCACTCACTAATGCGCTCTGACTGGGCACGCCGTGCAAGCATTGCACTGTTATATGATTTCTCGTCCACATTGTCCTCTGATGTTCTGTCACTCCGCGAGTCCGCTGAAGGACTACGCTCCTGGCTAGCTGGAGAGCCTTCTGTGGTCAAACACAATCAGTCTAGCTTGTTCAGCAGTTCTAAGTTAGCATTAATACTATTTCTGGGTGTAGGACAATGCAACACACTGTCCAGTGAGACAATGTCCATGGTTCATGTTGTGTGAGAGAATGTCATAGTGAGAGAATGTCATACTCATAGTGAGACTATGTCATAGTGAGACTATGTCATAGTGAGACTATGTCATAGTGAGACTATGTCATAGTGAGACAATGTCATAGTGAGAGAATGTCATAGTGAGACAATGTCCATGGTCCATGTTGTGTGAGACAATGTCATAGTGAGAGAATGTCCAACAAAACAATCTTCTAAAACATTTGTCTGGCAAGACATTGTACGACAAGACAATATCCTGCAAAATAATGTCCTGTGAGAGAATGTCATAGTGAGAGAATGTCATAGTGAGAGAATTTCATAGTGAGAGAATGTCATAGTGAGAGAATGTCATAGTGAGACAATGTCCATGGTCCATGTTGTGTGAGACAATGTCATAGTGAGAGAATGTCCCACAAAACAATCTTCTAAAACATTTGTCTGGCAAGACATTGTACGACAAGACAATATCCTGCGAAATAATGTCCTGGGAGACAATGCCCTGGGAGACAATGTCCTGCGAGACATTGTCTTGTGAGACATTTTCCTGCGAGACAATGTCCTGCGAGACATTATGTCCTGCAACACATTGTCCTGTGAGACATTGTCCTGCGAGACATTATGTCCTGCAACACATTGTCATGCAACACAATGTCCTGTGAGACATTGTCCTGTGAGACACTTATATAATACCAGCAGCCAGACAGTTAACAAGTCTGACAATAGCACAGCATGACAAATCTACATTTCTGTGCTAAAGCTAATTACAAAGTGACAGTTTCCTCTAAGCTGGTCTGGGCAGATTTATTCACCTGAACAACAAAGGGGTAACAGGGCAGTACATTGTTAGTGGGAATGTGGAATTACAAGTCCCATTAGGGGTAAAGGTTATTAACCCCATGCACTTTCTCATTACATAATTAGGGGTGACAGTGTTGATTGGTTGTTTGTAAATAATGCTTGACTTAAATTGCCCAGTCCCTGTGATACCTGGAACCCGCTCAGACAGGCTGGTCTTTGGCTGCCAATTAGTGACTTCCCCATGTCAAGTTTGATTGCATCATGTCACCTACTGCAATATCTACCAGAACAATCCAGTATCTCTCCAATGTTAATTTGGCCATTCATTTAACAGAAACCTGAATAAAAAATCTTAAAAAAAACACTGCATTCTTGTTTAAAAAAATACAAAATCTTTGCATGTTAGCATTTTTACAATGTCTTGATTCAGCTACAATTTACCTATTTACTAGCTGACTAACTTATTTAATGATTTTTAATGAGTTCACAATTCCTGTCTAAAAACTACTGACGTATTACCTTAAACACAATGTTGAAGAAGTTTGTAAAACTAATGTTGCCATTAAACATCACAAAGTATCTACAAGTTAGAAAAAATTATGCCTTAAAATGGCATCCAAAGCAGGTTTTAAATCAACAGATCAAAGAAGGCTAGAATAACAGAAATATTATGCAAAACAATTAATTTTTTGCCTGCACAAAACAAGATATGGCTCAACTGTGCGAGAGTTGTATATCCACAATACACAAATAAAAGACACATTTCCAAAGAACAGAAGCAGCAACTACAATCTACACACCTGGAGCTACTTGGAGGTGGCACTTCAGGTGAGAATGAAGTACCATTTCAAAACAATGCATGCCATAACACTTCATTCACATGTAAAATGCCATGGCATTCACTCTTTTAAATTGTTGCATATTTACTGTGGAATTCGAGTAAACATTTGAAACCATGCACATACAGGTAGTATGACAGAATATTTCTCAGGTTCTTTTAAAATTGGCCACAGAAGTAGGAGAGAATGTGAAGTTTTTGGTGAGGCCCAGAACCAATACATACACTTTGAACGAAGGGAATCAGTCTGAACTGAGCAGGTTAAACTATGCCCAAGTTATGATTATGCAACTTCAACATTCACATATGAATAGAGCAATGGGAATCTTTCAGTGGCCAACAAACAGTCACCGACATACCAGAAAACAAACAAAATAAACATATATCCAGCGAGAAATCTAGTACTACTAGATGACATGCCACTACACCAAGCACATTTAAAAATTGATGACAATGTTTCTTGACCAAACTGTTTTCATAGAACTTTTAGTATTGAATAATTGGCTCATTAGGAGCACATTTGGTCTTACGCAGTAGTCCCTTTGTAAGTATTGTTGTCAATGGGTAGCCAATGCACGACATGCCAATAAGTTCCTGAGCAATTCTGTTCTACAAAGACCTTGTCTTAGCCATTACATGGACAACCCCATACATAGTGGTATGTACAAAAACCGCAGGCAAATTCTGCCAAAAGACATTTAATAAAATTCAAAGCCTGCAATATTTTTGTGTCATCTTCATGTCACAAGAAACGAGGCATAACTTACCATGTGACATGTGAGGTTTTGATGTGTTGTAACTTGGCGATTCACCTTGATATGGTGATCTGATCGTAATGCCGTTGAGGCGCGGCTGGAAGAAAACAATTGTTGTGTCCATTACAAATTTTATATAATGAAAATCAATTATTAAAGATAGCAGCAAACATACAAAGACAAGTTGCAAAAATCAGGCTCATATTTTATGATATTTTTTTAAAAAACAATCAACAGAACTAATCTATATTACACAATTAATTATAAGGGCATTAGTATTTACTTTGCAAGATTGACTGCCTAAGCTTTACTTTGAAGATAGCATCATGTAGTATGTTCATTAGTTTGTGATTTGTAAATAAAACATTAGACTACGATTTGTTTCTGTAGATGATGCTAGAGAAGAGGATGAAACAACTCAAGATGCAGGTGTCATTTACACAGCACAATTGAACACAACTAGTTGGTTCAACCAGTCATTTGGGTTTCTGTCTTTAAAAACCAGTTATAAACTCATCAGTACTCACATTTTTATTTGGTTTCATCCCTTTGGACGACGGCATTCCTATGGAAAGAAATCACTATGAGGTTGGTGTTTCGGTGTCAATTAATTAGTGAGGCCACACAACACAACTTATTACAAGATTACTATCTCAGTTCAATGCTACAATTATGTATTTTATTTCAAATAATTATATGCCCTCTACAGTAAGTAACCAGTACAAATCACCTCCTATGCCAACAATCATTTAAAAGTTTGTAATTAAATATGAGATAAAATAAAGCAGAAGAAAACTCATACATGCCACAAGACAACAAACTAGACTGGTGCCAAAGCAACATTCGTACAGAAAATACAAATATTCAAGATGGCTACCAACCTCCACGTTGTACAACAATGTCCACTTCGTCGCCCTTCCTGCACCCCTTCAGTACCCCGACGACCTCCGCATGGGGCATGTCTTTCACCTTAATCCTATTGATCTCAACGAGAACGTCGCCTTCAGCAAGTGTCTTGCACCGCGCTTTATCCAAAATTTGTTTCACTTTCTGCCCATACGCACTGTCCGCTATCGTAAAGCCGAACCCCATCGCGCCCTTCACAATTGGCACTGTCAGCAGTTTAACGTGCCGTGTGCTGCCCCCTGGTGCGTACGAGTCGGGCATGTCGTCATCATTACCATCGACATTATTGTGATTGCGAATATCGTCAAAACTGCGGTTGCGCAGTGCAGCAGGATCATTGGAGTTGTTCGAGTGACTGGTCGTTAAGTCCGGTAAAGATTTATTGTTTCTCGCACGGTCAGATGCGGCATCAGTCAGAAACATGTTGCGAGTTCGCGTCACCGTGTTGGTTGATGCCGTGTATGGAGGCAGCGTGACTGCGACTGTCGTGATGATCTCCGTATTGGGGTCGTTGGGGTCAAAGGGTAGGCAGTAGCCACGACATACCTCGAGGGTAACAATGTCCCCGATTGGCATTGCTTGGAACATCGCAACAACATCTTGATGGGTGTAGCCGAGTACACACTGGTCGTTGACATACACAAGCACATCACCTGAAGATACAGAGGTTATTAAATAGGAGAATGTTACCTACAAAGCAACTACCATCGACCTACATTCAGTGCAAATGCATGCAACTAGCCATCACTGTAAACTGTGCCTTCTTAAAGACATTCATTATTTTTACGTTTTCGCATCACAAAACTAATCATCCCTTTCCCACAGGCAATTATCATCATCATCATCATCTTTCTAAATGTGTGATCTAAATATGTCAACAACAAACAAACAGTATCACAACAACATTGGGCATTTTCTAAACAAACATAAATATTGTCGACCAATATTATTTATGATAGACTTTGGGCGCCATCATGCTAAGCATCCGAAAACACTTGAACCAGGAGATAATAAAGATAAAATATGTTTTTAAATGTTTTTATCACTGGTGTTTTAAGTCCACAAGATTGCTGTTTTAAATTCAGAATTGATTAGAAAGTTGACTACAATGGATAATGCCTGCCAGTAGACATTTACCACAATGGATAATGCCTGCCAGTAGACATTTACCACAATGGATAATGCCTGCCAGTAGACATTTACCACAATGGATAATGCCTGCCAGTAGACATTTACCACAATGGATAATGCCTGCCAGTAGACATTTATCACAATGGATAATGCCTGCCAGTAGACATTTACCACAATGGATAATGCCTGCCAGTAGACATTTACCACAATGGATAATGCCTGCCAGTAGACATTTACCACAATGGATAATGCCTGCCAGTAGACATTTACCACAATGGATAATGCCTGCCAGTAGACATTTACCACAATGGATAATGCCTGCCAGTAGACATTTACCACAATGGATAATGCCTGCCAGTAGACATTTACCACAATGGATAATGCCTGCCAGTAGACATTTATCACAATGGATAATGCCTGCCAGTAGACATTTATCACAATGGATAATGCCTGCCAGTACACATTTATCACAATGGATAATGCCTGCCAGTAGACATTTATCACAACGGATAATGCCTGCCAGTAGACATTTATCACAACGGATAATGCCTGCCAGTAGACATTTATCACAACGGATAATGCCTGCCAGTAGACATTTACCACAATGGATAATGCCTGCCAGTAGACATTTACCACAATGGATAATGCCTGCCAGTAGACATTTATCACAATGGATAATGCCTGCCAGTAGACATTTATCATGATGGATAATGCCTGCCAGTAGACATTTACCACAATGGGTAATGCCTGCCAGTAGACATTTTATTAGATATTTACAACTACTGCCTTACAATAATCTAATGTTTTAATCTGTATGACAAGATAGAAGTTTTATCATTATTATTAAAATAAGCAAATAGTTCGAGAAACTACCAGCAACTACCAGCGCCCACCTGTCTGCAGGACACCGTTGAGGTAGGCGGGTCCTTGCGGCACAACGTTCTTGATCTGCAGGAACTCTTCATCTGTGTCGTCACCTCCAACTATCGTGAAACCAAAGCCACGCGGACTCTTGACGATCTTCGTCTTAATGAACTCTCCCTTCAGTTCCTCAGGGTTGCGTGTGAAGTACGGCTTGTGGGAGCCATAGCCTGCAAACAAGAACATGGTTTACATTCTATTGGTGTTCATGCAATACCCTGGACACAAGCTGCATCGTCTTCTGCCTACCTCTCTGAGAAACTCCATTTAGCAATCTTCTGTTTTCTTTTTTTAATATTGAATGGTTATGAAAATATTGATAGAAATATTTTTTTCACACTTGATGAAATGTACAAGCAGCATCAGTTTTGGATCAGTGTAGATTGAATATGAGTAAGTATGCATTCTCACAGAGGATGATAAATGAATGAAAAAATTATTTTAAGATTGTGTTAACACTAGCTGTGTGAACATATTTAAAAATAAAATTGACAGGTATGAGATGAGGGCAGGCTATATATATATATGTATGTGTGCGTGTGTGCACGCGTGCATATATATATATATATATATTTATATATAAATATATGTGTGCACGCATGCACACACACACGCATACACATATATATAGCCTGCCCTCATCTCATACCTGTCAATTTTATTTTTAAATATGTTCTCACACACACACACACACACATATATATATATATATATATATATATATACATACATATACATTTATATGTATATATATATATATATATATATATATAATTTTATTATATGACAAATTATTGGGCTCTTGATAAGCCTATGGCTTCTTTGTCCACTTGCCATCTGGACCTTGTCACTTTGGATGGTAATCTTGTTAAATCTTGCTAAATCTTGTCAAAGGAACCAGACTGGGCCAGTGCTACCCCGGGATGGTGGGCCACGCTACCCTGAGATGGTGGCCCATGCTACCCCAGGATGGTGGCCCATGCTACCCCGGGATGGTGGCCCACGCTACCCCGGGATGGTGGCCCACGCTACCCTGGGATGGTGGCCCACGCTACCCCGGGATGGTGGCCCACGCTACCCTGGGATGGTGGCCTATGCTACCCCGGGATGGTGGCCCACGCTACCCCGGGATGGTGGCCCACGCTACCCCGGGATGGTGGCCCACCCAACACACTTGTAAAGAGTGGATACAACCTGCCAACTTGTGTAGCATCTGAAATGTGGGGAGGACATTGGAAACAAAGGTCCCACATATCTGAGTGGTAAATGGACTCACAGCCTTACATTTGCAGTAGTGAGGTGGGCACACAAAACCAGGGGAGACAAAATGTATGAAATAGGAAAGACTCCTTACTTGGCGGGCTCTCCTTCCCGTTCATCCTGGCTATCCGGCTGTCTTGTCGGGTCAGCGACCCTGACCCTGTAGAGTCACCTAGGGGAAAACAACAGCGGACCAAATGTAATGCAGACACAGTGCCTCTCTTCACTATTAAATCTCTATCTACATAATGCAAGATATATACTTTAGAAACTTATTAATTACTTCATCTTATAAATTGAAACCGTTATGAGACAAATCATTTACATTCCATATATAGGGATGAAGGTGAGGAATGGAGACGGCAGTGAAACAGGATCAGTGACGGAAGGGGAAGAAAACAAAAATTGTGGACCAGTTTTGATGCCAGCCTCACCCTGGACTTCAGGGAGAAAGAGAAGAGGAAAAAAAAATACAAACAGATATTCTAACAAAATAACATGCTTCCATAACACGCTTAGCTGTCTGCACAAAATCATGTTATTCTACATAATTTATTATATTTACTTATATGAACTTAACACGATGTAGTAATGTCAACTGCCACACAAATTAGAAAATGCCTAAGCATACGTGAAGAGGCCAGGAAACACAGGAAGACGACCAGGTACTTGGCAAGCTGCCTGGGAATTTAGGGAAAAGACTGGGAAGATGGGATTCTTCACTAAATACATGTTGTAACCCAGGAACAAGAGGCAGGTGGAACCCAAGTGAAGTCAGAGGCAATCAAGACACAAGGCCATCTGTCAGCAAATTTAGTCAACTCAAATCACTGGTTACAACATTTTCACTCAACCTAAATAACTTTTTTAGTCACAGAAGTTGTCGTAATGACTGATATGTATTCGCTGTCAGTAATCTCATCCCTATGTGTATGAGAGGCTGTTGGAACAGTCCCCCAAGTCTTTGGTGTGACTGAAGTACATTCAGGCAAATGGAACTGGCAAATATATTAACATACAGATGTTCAACTAGTATAATTGTAACTTGTGGTGATCTTAGCACACCTGTCAGTTTATCAGTGGCACAGTAATACGGCAATGTTTATTCAGTCATGTGGGGATCTCTAAATAATATTTTTTTTCACATTTAAAAAAATACATGCTTGAAGCAGGAAACATCAGGAAATAAGCATCAAAGCAAATTTATTTTTAATCAGAATGAGCTATTTAGTATTTTACAAATATTTATATTATTATACTATAACTACAGTTTTGAAAACAGTTTTTTCTTAACTCTGGGATAGACCACTGTGCCAAATTCGGCCCACATGATCAGTGTGAAAAGCATCCCGGCTGATTTTGGTATCACTCTATAGGAAAATATTTTCGTCACCAGTACCTCACATGGGAACAAATGATATCATTGTGAACACATTTATTCATAAGCATAGTCGATGATAGCAACTGACGATCTCGCTTACAAAACGCGTCACATAGTTGGTGCCCATATTTGGCTGCATTTACTATGCACCGCAGAATAAATTTATGTTTCCATTCATAGTATCTAAAAATGTAAAAAGTTCTATCTTTGGAAAGCTCTATGACTGGCCTATTCGAATACACGTGAATGAGCAAGGAGGCTATATGACTAGCCTATTCGAATATACGTGAATGAGCAAGGAGGCTATATGACTGGCCTATTCGAATATACGTGAATGAGCAAGGAGGCTATATGACTGGCCTATTCGAATACACGTGAATGAGCAAGGAGGCTATATGACTGGCCTATTCGAATACACGTGAATGAGCAAGGAGGCTATATGACTGGCCTATTCGAATACACGTGAATGAGCAAGGAGGCTATATGCAGCAAATGAGCAATCGTCACAACATGTCGTCGCATCAGTTCAACAAAGTTGTAACTGAATTTTGCCAATTGTTCAGGAGAAGCAAAATAAGATTTTCATTAGTTACAGTGTCTTAAATAAGTGACTTATAGTTTAATCATTGTGTATGCATATAGATGTCCTACATGTTTTATTTGGTATATGCACTAAACAAAATAATATTACATAATACTGTAAAATAGGTAAAATATGCAGTTACAACCTTTTTGTACTTAGTTACATTACAATCTCCTCGATAAAATGGAGATACAACCTTTGGTGATCAGCTTTCCTATGTATATTATAATAACAAGCCAACAACCATTACAGTATTACACTTATTTTCTCTGTCTTGACACTTTTATTTATCTAAATGTTTATATTTATGTTTTTCTTGGACTTTCTTTCTGTCTTTAAAAAATATCCATTCTCATAATCAACTAAATAATGAAGTTAGTGTCCACTCTTTCAGTTCAATGTCAGTTCAGTTCTATGTATATAAATGTATCAGACTAATACACTACTGAATGTCATATTTACTGGGCTTATAACAAGTGTGAATGTCTGAGCTGAGGTGACACGTCACACATTTGTGGCTGGTCAGAATGACAGAACTGGGCTCATTCATACTTCAGTGACTTGTAGAATGGATAGTAGGTTCTAGGGATCACCCCAGAAGTGCACAGGATCTGTAGATCCCTGTATTTGGCAGCAGAGTTACTGACTGGTCCTGTCTACAGGAGTACCAGCTGAGGGTTTGGAGTTGATCGCCTGCTCCACCAAACAAAATCCATCCAGATAAAGTCCTTGTCAAAGGCATACTTCAGGTACAGAGCATTTGGGTCTTCAGCTCTGACCTGAAGCAGACACGCTTCCATCCACTTCACCTTCTTGTCATTGTCATCCTTGTCAAAATCTGTAAGGCATTTGCTGTGTTCTTTGAAATCCAGGAAGTCTGTACCTTGCAATTCCTTGAGATGGTAGGGCTGAGTGCACCTGGCCATCCTCACAGTGGAATAATGCGACGATGTGTTGTCTTGGCCGTCTGAGCTTTAGACCGGATTATTTCAAGTTTCCGCATCAATATTTCGGCAAATTGAACGATAGCATTAGTGAATCAAGTTATTATACTAGTTCAGACAGTTAAAATGATGTTGCAGGCTTTTTCGATGTAAGTATCAGCAAGTTGCCATTGTGATTTCCCCCAGCTTCGACAGCCCACACTACCATGGTAAACGATGCGGGACCAATGGGCCTGTCTGAATCGGCATAGCCCAGTGTTGACAAAAATCATAAAAATAAAAGTTCTCAACATATTTGATTAATATGGGACATAGGGACATATAGCCATTCAGTAATTATCTAGTTGCAGGGTGAAAATTAAATTTTTTTCTTCTTTTTTTTGATGAAATTCAAAAAGTAATATCCCCATAAGATTATATGCTGTAGTTTTTATAATTTTATTATAACAAACAGTCTTTTTAGCAACAAAATGATACCTCAATCAAATTAGTGCGATAATTATTAGCTAAGTTTTTTTAAAGCACCCTTATGAATAAGATTTGTGTACACCGTGGAAATTTATCATTGGTCACTCCTAGGGTTAAAAGAAACACTAAAAAACGAGCCTGTAATGGCAGAAAATAAGAGAAACGAACAGCAAAACAACGTACCTTCTTTTTCTGCTACCTTCTTTGCCTCCGTGACGGGATTCTGGTACTGTGTCTTTCTGTTGACATGACTGCAATACAGACAATGATACTTCAGGCACAGTCACACTGGAAAGTCAACTACACCATGCCCATAAACAGAAATCACACACACTGAATTATATACATACACTTCAACATCATATGTAAACTGTACAGTTGACTGACCAATCTATTGTAGACTGACCAACTCATGAGAAATGCTGTACTCAGTAGTAAAATGTTTTGGCTGTCATGAACAACTTTCAATATTCTGTTGTTGTTAGTTTGACCAACATCATACATATGCATAATTTTGCTTGCACTAGAAAGTTCACGTCACATGTCAAATATGAACTAATGAATTTGGAATTATTTATTTTAAATAATTATTAGAGTGGAGAACAATGTAATTATCAACATTAATTCAATTAATTAGTTTTTATAATATGTTATTACTGATAAATGATAAAAAATTTACAAAGATTCTTTGACAATAATAAGTGGCCAACGTGTGGAATGACAGATGACCATTCACCATGTGTCACTATCTGTGACCCATTTGATGGTGTTACACAACAGAAATACAGGTACGTAAATAAAACATACTCCTGCCATACACTTTACATCATATGTACATACACTCAATCACTACACTGTAATCCACCTACCACACTGTAATCCATCTAAATTTACATGTCATTACATGGTCTAGTGCACTGTAATCCATTTACAACCTTGTAATCTGTCTAAATTTGCATATATGGCAGACCTGTATGCCAGGCTTGTTTGAAGGACAGAGACTTACTCAATGTAGTAGGTTCCATAGTGTGGGTCGTCCACCTTCTCCCAGCCATAGGGCAGTTCTGCAATGAAAACACAAACATTAACCATCAGACACACCAGTTAATATGAGTCAGCACATTGATAGGAGATGTTGCCTTGAAGGAGTTGGCTTTGTGCCAGCTACAGAGAACTGGCTGGCCACTGTCTGATAGTATCACTGCTGCTAGTAGTATCCACTATTCCATTCTGTCACCTTTACTGTCTTCTTTAGAACAGAGATTCAAGTCAGGTGTCTAAACCATGGTAGGCAAAATATTAAATTCATTATGATACACAATCTTCAAAACTAAATCTAAACTCTAAGGTTTAAAATAATGTTTGTAAAGACCCTAGGCAAGAGGAAGCAGAACTATAACAAACAATGCTTCTCAATTTACCAGTGGCATAGGTTTTTCACCACAGTGGAATTAGGGCAGATAAGTGCCTGGCATCGCCTTAGTCTTGTCCTAGTGTCAAAACATATGTATAGCAACAAAATATCTCCTACATATTTCCATCTACCGGTTTCTAAACCATAGCTGTGCTGCCTCTTGCCTGAAGACAACCACAATCTTTGATTTGCTTTGTCCAAGAGACTGATTCCAAACAGATGCTGTTATTTAGCACAATCCAAACATCAGCTGTAAGCCAGGGACATACACCACACAGACTTCCTGCAATTCTCAGTTGAACAGCTAATGTCAGTTGAACTCCTGGCACCTTTGACAAAACTCCTGTTTATACAGCAATCCCAGGCTTTGATGAGCTTAACAGTAACTGTGGAATCAACTCTTCAGAGAGCTTATGAAGACACTGGCAGTGTCAGGTCAGAGTCAATGATGCAACAGCAGACAATGCAACAGCTGTTGTCTGAAGAACTACTTCTAGACAGCAGAGACTGCAGAAATTAGACAATTGCAATTAGACAACTAAACTGACAGAGACAGGAAATGTCCTCAAGAACACACTTGTGCACGTGCACACACACACGCACACGCACACACACACACACTCAACATGCTAGTTTGCAATCATTCATCGCCTCCACTGCCACCAATCCTGTGCTAATCCAAGCCTAATCACGTACAAATCCAGTACTGCTGGGCTGTAACCAGATTATCATTAACAAACTCTGTCAGGTAATTCCAGAATTACAGCCTGTAATCATAAAGCTTGCCATTTGTGGTCACTTCTAATTAGTCCTAATTATGCTGCTGCAAAACCTACTCATAGCAAGAATCATAACAGAAGAGTCACCATGTGGTGATCTGTGTGTTCTTGGCTGGGTATCATGTGGTGATCAGTGTGTTCATGGCTGGGTACCATGTGGTGATCAGTGTGTTCATGGCTGGGTACCATGTGGTGATCTGTGTGTTCTTGGCTGGGTATCATGTGGTGATCAGTGTGTTCATGGCTGGGTACCATGTGGTGATCAGTGTGTTCATGGCTGAGTACCACGTGGTGATCAGTGTGTTCATGGCTGGGTATCATGTGGTGATCAGTGTGTTCATGGCTGGGTATCATGTGGTGATCTGTGTGTTCATGGCTGGGTACCATGTGGTGATCAGTGTGTTCATGGCTGGGTACCATGTGATGATCAGTTTGTTCATGGCTGGGTATCATGTTGTGATCAGTGTGTTCATGGCTGGGTACTATGTGGTGATCAGTGTGTTCATGACTGGGTACCATGTGGTGTTCAGTGTGTTCATGGCTGGGTATCATGTGGTGATCAGTGTGTTCATGGCTGGGTATCATGTGGTGATCAGTGTGTTCATGGCTGGGTACCATGTGGTGATCAATGTGTTCATGGCTGGGTACCATGTGGTGATCAGTGTGTTCATGGCTGGGTATCATGTGGTGATCAGTGTGTTCATGGTTGGGTATCATGTGGTGATCGGTGTGTTCATGACTGGGTACCATGTGGTGATCAGTGTGTTCATGGCTGGGTACCATGTGGTGATCAGTGTGTTCATGGCTGGGTATCATGTTGTAATCAGTGTGTTCATGGCTGGGCACCATGTGGTGATCAGTGTGTTCATGGCTGGGTACCATGTGGTGATCAGTGTGTTCATTGCTGGGTATCATGTGGTAATCAGTGTGTTCATGGCTGGGTATCATGACTGATAATTACAATGTATGCAGTGTCATCTCACAACAGCGCTTACTGCATATCCTGCCTCAGAAATTGGCATTTCCACAAACTATATTTGCACAACTTTGATCTTCATATTAGAGTAGAATAACTGTTAGCCTGATAGCTACTTACACAGACAGGTATCTAATTTCAATGAACACTTTAAATTTATTTAACAAAGATAAAAACACAACTTAATGGTTATGTTGCCAACATACAGCTCATGCTAGATTTATGCAGAGTTTGGTGGTTTCTGGCATATGATTTGATGGTTCGATGCTGTTTAATTAAATAAATAAATAAATGGTTCATTGCTGTTTGATTCAATGTTTTAAACACTGGAAAGGGGTGTGCTGTGTACTGGAGTCTACTGTGTGCTTTCTTACTTGCTACTAATGTTCTCTACTTCATAATATTCTATCCCTGTCAATGATTATCTTTTATCCTATTAGTTCCTATCTGACCTGAACCAATTAGTCATCAAGTCGGAGTCTACACTGAAACCTAATGCTCTATTTCTATTATTACTACTACCATTCCATTATCTCTGTCACAACTGTTGAGCTTCCTGTATATTTACTTGCATTCTATAAATATTATTCAGCATTGGCTGGAGCTACAGTCTGTTAGCAGGGGCACTGTAGAATACTGGTTAGAGCAGTAGGGGCACTGTAGAATACTGGTTAGAGCAGCAGGGGCACTGTAGAATACTGGTTAGAGCAGCAGGGGCACTGTAGAATACTGGTTAGAGCAGCAGGGGCACTGTAGAATACTGGTTAGAGCAGCAGGGGTACTGTAGAATACTGGTTAGAGCAGCAGGGGCACTGTAGAATACTGGTTAGAGCAGCGGATTCATCCTGCAGTTATTTTGAAGCTGTGTTTACTACACATTGCTTCAGTTCACTCAGCTGTATAAATGAGTACATGGCTATAGTGGCAGATCTATATGCGGCCATTTAGTCGTTGCACTATAATTGCTGCATGGCTGAATGCTTCCCAAAGAAGCCAAGTTTGTGTAGGACTGAACAGGCCGACCAGAGTGTAAAGTGCTTTGAGCAGTCCTAATGGCTGGATACTGTGATATATAAGAAGTTACCTTTATTTTTTTACTTTAATTGGTATAGCAGTCTCCAGGGATACAAAGACTTGAAGGCTATCTGTGCAGGTAAACATGTTTAAATATGACAGCTGAAAGAATGTCATTTGGCACATTGTCAAGCGTCTTAGCAATCAGCCAGTGAGTCTGCAGTGGCACCAGACATTCCAGTTAACACACTATATATTCACAATTATAACTACAGAAATAACTACACAATCGTGCCCTCCGACCTGCTAAAACACTAACAAGAACCTCAACAATTTGTTTGTGGAAACCAGGGCATTGTGTTCATGCTTCAACTGTCAGCAGCAGCCAAATTATATCACCTTGGCCCATTCACTGGGCTTGCCTGGACCCTATCTCCAGCACCCCAGATACGGGAGCACTAGGGGGTATCTGGGTGGAATAAACTACAGAATCTTGCCCCTGCAGTGGTGCCTTATGTGTTGCATTGAAATACAGCAGTCTCCCTGATTGTACCGTTATCAGTTTGATAACAATGATAAGAGGCAGCTGGGGGAGGAGGGGGAGTGTTCCCTCTTGGACTAGGTCAGGAAATTGCAACCATGGTTGATGCAAGCTTTTCTCAGGTTGCCAGAAATGTGCATATAATCTTAACCGTGCATAATCTTAACTGTGCATAATGTTAACCAAAGTAGGTTCAACGTAATTCTTAGAAATTAACCTAAGACAAATTCTTCATGCCCACAAAACTGTAATGGAATGCCAAGACATATGAGATGCACTAAATACTGATGGTTATCTGCTGCCTAATTATCTTCATGTCTCTCAGTTACAAGTCAACACTAATTGTCAGTAAATGGCTACACCAGCAAGATACTCAGAAAGTCAGATCAATTATGTAGACATGTCTAGGTGCTTTGTATAGTGTCATAGATAACCAACAATTATAACTCTAGTTTGGGGTCTGAGACCCCAGAGTACTAGATTCTAGGTGCAGAAAAGCCTGAATTCTTAATAAAAAACATCACCAAAATGACAGTTCAAGATGGTAACAAGTTTTTTTTATGTTAAACCAAATGAAGCAGATCTGTGAGGTTATCAAGATGGCGGCATGTTATCTACTAAATCACTCACTACTCTTGCCATCGGAATACAAATCACCAAGATCTGTAACATCAGACTAACAAGCATACTATAAAAAACAGCCCTAAACTTAATGACAACCTAAGTACAAGACAGTCAACAACAGACACAGTAAATTACATCAATGGTGATGCATCTAAGACTCACTATGACTTCTTCTTCTTCATCAGCACTATAACGGCACATTTCTTTCTGACTGGCCTTCAGCCCCTTCAAACTTGAGAGTCAAATAATCTGCCCATTCTCTGGGTCAGTCAGTCTGTCTCCACCCCTACATCTGTCCACTTTTCCTCCTTCAATAAACTCTGTATCCAGTCTCTGATAATTACTACTCAATACTAGCTTCAGCTGATGTGCCTGGACAACTCCACGGCCACATGTTTGTTCTTAACATGGCTCTGTAACCACAATATTAAATGTGACACTTTCGTTAATCCTGGGCATAAAACAATCACCTGGGACAACCCTGGCAGTGACCTCCCTCAGAGCCAACCTGGACCCTGGCAGTGACCTCCCTCAGAGCCAACCTGGACCCTGGCAGTGACCTCCTTCAGAGCCAGCATAGAAGGTTGGTTTGGAGTTTAGACAAAATAGTTGGTCACAATCACTATGACATAGAATTTTTTTCACTTTATAACAAGCTTTTCTGATGTGCACAGAATATTAAAAGCCACATTGAATTTCCAAGGAAAAAGTCCAGAGACGATATTGATAGTCATAACAAATTGTCATTTGTACTTTGTCATTCATCAACTGTAGTACTGTTGCACCATTCCTGCATAAGAGTCCCACAATGACTTGCTCACATCGGTGGCCGACCTTCCAAAGAGACACTGGCACTCCTAGAATCTACATGGTTGGTTGTCTTCACTTGCATTCCTAGAAGTGAGGCTATGTCCCTGACAACATTCCTAGAAGTGAGGCTATGTCCCTGACAACATTCCTAGAAGTGAGGCTATGTCCCTGACAACAGACACAACCAGTTACTTACTTTGTGTCCTACATGTGGTCCTGCAGCAGTAGAAGCTCATGTCTTCCCCAGTGGGCAAGAGCCCGGAACACAGCACAGACTGGAAGAGAGAGCCCATGGTGACTCCCTTAACACGTCAAAGTCATGGAAAACTTCTATTCCTTGTAGGTCTTCATTGCAGCGATGATCACACTTCCATGGTTATTCACTGTTAGTTTTCGTCGTCAACATCTAAAGGTAATTGCTGACATAATTTCAAAACTTTTCAAATCATGTAATCAGTCTTACAAGTATACAGCCATTTCTATGTAAGATGAAAGTCAGCCATAGTTTCAGGAACTCAGATGTCCACAACAACAACACTGCTGGTAATGCTCCAAGATGAATCCAACTTGTCAACTAGGCACGGTGTCCACCATGGAGACAGCCCAGAATATATATATGTCTATAAAACCACTGAACCTGCTATATCTTCCCCAGGTGACATCCCTGCTGTCCCATTCAGTCTGGGCACACTCCCTGCTGGCAGGATGACAGGATGCACAGCAGGTCATTAAACACCACTTAGCTGTCCTATCACTGCAATCATCACATCCCTGGCTCACACAGCAACTAACATTGCCATGTGTATGTGAAGGTGTGTCATGTGTATCCAACCTGCTGTAACAGCATTGAAGTACTACACCAGATACTGCCACCTCTTGTGCCTACAGTGCAAGAATAGCTGTGTATTACAAGTGAGCTACACCATGCAGTCATCTGATTATGAACTATGCTCCAATGTTCAGTGCAGACCTCAGGCTGTTATTTTGGGTTTTATTACTCTGGTTGTAGATATCCTTGTATGTTGCAGCCTGTTGTATGACTCTGGTTGTAGATATCCTTGTATGTTGCAGCCTGCTGTATGTACCCAGTAGATGTTGACTGTTCCTGTTACGCACAAACATTACATTAATACAAACGTAACCTGTTGTTATACTGTCCCCCAATGCTACACTTATCCCTGTGGATGTTCTGGCTTGGTAACACTGCAGGTGATATTCAGTTCCACAAACTTGAAGCAGCAACATCCATGTCAGTCAAACAGTAATAAAGATGTGCCAGTTTCCGTCAGTGACACACACACACACCTTCTATTGGCAGTGAACAACGACAACCATTCCCGGTGACAAGATGTTGACAGTAACAGTAACGACCAGTAACACGTCTTGTAACAGCACAGTAACACGTCTTGAAACAACACAACCAACTGTGCAAAAATTAGCACAACACTAACACTGATCCCATGCTTCGTGGCACGCGCACAGGGCCCAGTTACTTGACAACAACCAATGACCCCAATAACTTCTGGCGAGAAACCACAAGATCGCAATCGATAGCCGAGCAGAAAACGACAGTCCGGGTGGGTATCGCACAGAGAATCACATCTAGTCACACCCCAATACACTGACAAATGACCCCGCATTCACAACGCTACCCTTTTTACTGGACTAAAAGTAACTTACCTGTCGATCCGCATGAATGACCACAGGTTTAAACCAGTGCCTGGTCAAGCAATCATGACTAGCTTCAGCCAATGAGATACCTGCTTGCACCCAATGGTGCCATTGTTGCCTGGGGGTCAACAGTCAACTGACAGCTAGTAAATCATCCTGGTGTCATCATTACTATCTCTTGCCTCTCCCCCCAAGCCACTATGTTCACCCAACCGCGACAACTATAAATGTCAAGCTGCCTTACAAGCTGCCTTACAAATAGTATTCCCAGTATCCAGTAGAACTTTTGATAGTTGTCAATGTTTCAAGTAGATCTAAATGAAGTTCTATAATTGCAAGTTTGCCTTGTTTCTGCACTCAGGAAGAACTTGTCACCTACCTGCATGCCATAAACATAAACTCAGGAGAAAAACCCTGAAGGTTAAAACCCACGGACATAAAGAAAGATGGAAGCCATCATTTTTATTTCTGATTGAACAATTTAGCTAACTCAAACAGCTGTAAGATGCCAACATGTAAACAGACTGAGAAGTACACAAAACTGTCCTAACAAAGCAAAGTATACAAAACCATCCTAACTAAGCAAATCTATGCCCAGGAACATCAATCACACCCAAGATGGGGGGGGGCAATGATCTGAATGAGCAATTAGTGCAGGGCTAGTGCACCTTGCCCTGTGAATAGAGAGGTTACACATCCCACCAGGCTACCACCCCACCAGGCTACCCTGGTCCCAATGCCTCAGTGTCTGATGCCAGAGAGAGATTTATGTAACAGATTACAGGGTATCTGTCACCAGTACAACCCCAGGGGTTTGGCTGGGGCAGATTAGACTGGATTAGTGACAGCACTGAGGACAAAGAGAGGACGACTGGGGGGATTCCTAGTAGGAGACTACTGCTAGGGGGTAAATTAGAAAGGAATTTAGGATGACAATCATGGGAGGGTACATCTGGTAGTTCAGGGCAAAATGTCACCCAGGTGGTAATTGTGTTATTTCCCTGTGAAGGTAATAATACTAATAATTGATTTACCGAAACACAAAATATGAATACAGATCACATCAACACAAATACATTGAAAGTGGGTCACTACAAAAATTACAATTACAATTGTTTAACATGTACTAAAAATTAATACACAGTATGCCTACACCTTGTTAAAAGGTATATCAGAACAGATAAATAATTCAGTTCAAACAACTGATAATCATATATGGTAATAACTGACATTCTCTTTTTTAATATTACAAATTACTTACACACTATTTCTGACTGTAAAAATATTTTTTTTGTGACAGCAGTTTTTTCTAACATAACAAGGGGGGAGGAGGAGACAAGTAAATATGTGTCCAATTCGCTTGCACGTATTTGACTTGTTATTTTAACCTTTAGCAATGAGACCCAAAGAAAGTTGTGAAATTATCTCTACAAGATAGTCAACCTAAACATAATGTGTAAACACCCATCTGTGTTTACAAATAACTCCACAGCACGTGAAGGTTCTACACCAACAACACAAGTGACCAACAGTCCAAATATGCAGCCACAGACATGACAAGTGTCATGTCTACTTTGTCAAATAGAGCAGGGACAAGTGTCATCTATCAGGTGCAGTATGACAAGTGTCCAGTATTGTGCTTGAGAGGTCTATATGCCTAGCAGGTGGTGCCTTGTGAGCCCCACTTGAAATCAAATCATAACTGCCAGAGTCCACATTTCTACATGTTGATGAAATCCTGGAGCCATGGTTATCAATCTTAACCCCTGTTGTTATCAATCCTAACCCCTGTTGTTATCAATCTTAACCCCTGTTGTTATCAATCCTAACCCCCTGTTGTTATCAATCTTAAACCCTGTTGTTATCAATCCTAACCCCCTGTTGTTATCAATCTTAACCCCTGTTGTTATCAATCCTAACCCCCTGTTGTTATCAATCTTAACTCCCTGTTGTTATCAAATGTCCAATTGCCCAACCAACATATTTAAACTTAAAGGTACAAAATCTTATAGTTTTTGTCATAAAATCATGTTATATTATAGTATAATAATGATCTATTCTAACATCTGAACTGCCCAAATGTGTATTAGTGAATCACAAGTTAGACATTTATTTTGACCGTTATCTGTATATTAATATTGGCCTTGTCATTCAGAATGCAATGCAAACATGATATTCGGGACAATAAATATCTAATTAATTAAGCTAATTAATAAAAACTTATTAAATACTAACTACAATGTGAGGGGTTATTCACTACATCATAACATGCACTGGGGCATATTGAAGTGGGTCACCCCGTACAAATGTGACTTTAGTACCCTGGACAGTGTCTTTACATATGTTTACTCACGTTCACTCAACTGTTAAAATAATTACTTGTGGTGGTGATGGCATTAAAATTTCACTAACTAAATTGTTCCAAAGGGGTTAACTGGGTGTAATGTATAGTTATGTGGGGTGCATGAAGTGCATAATTTTCACCCCAATCTAAATTATAAACACTGTGGGGGCTTAATCAACCAAAATAGGACCCCTGTGAATTCATTGTGATCGATTTAGACTGGATTCAACACAACTACCTGGTGTCCAGAGATGTCCAGTCTTCCATACGGAGGCGCAGTAACACGCTGCTGGTAAAAATACCCTTTATAAATCAACCCCAGAAAAAATGTCACAAAATATATAGTATTAAAATCTGGCTCAATCAATATTTGTTTAGAAAGGTTCAGGCTGTATAATAATAGTGATAAATCCATAGTAATAGAATTATGGATATCACTACTATTATTCTCCAAGTATGTGGTCAAATAAAACCACCATCAATTGTTACATAACATGCCTAGATTGAAATGGTGTTGGTTGCCAGTTACACCAGAGTAACTTTGGTACAATCAGCACAGAAATAAACCAAAAATAAACTCTCATCATCAGATGAGGCACAACACGTCTTGAAATCACCAGTTATTCAATAAGTTTGTGTATTATATTTTACCACATGTCCTGTATTTATTATTCAGTTTCAAGACATTCATGACATTTATAGGATGGCAGCACATTGACCCATTGTGTCAGTTATTACCTGAGGGTTTATTACTACAATCACAGTAGGGGTGAAATAACCATCCAACTGGGTCAATTGTACTGAGAACATGGGGCTTCTCAAAGCTGTCAACTTGTCAAGAGCCAGGCTCTCGGGAAAGGATAAAAATGCCCCCATGATCAACTTGTCACTTATCAGGGTTACCTGCTTATCTCAGAGGGAGACCACAGCATACTAGGGTGAGTCAAACTCAACAAATTCCACTCAGAAACCTGCACTTGTGTATTCTCTACCTTACTGCTGTCCTAGCAGGGCACTTTGAAAAGGCAGACAGCCAGACAACCAGACAGTTGAATCCACAGACTGTTCTCACAATGTCACAGCTGTGACGCCACCACTGAACCATACCAATTCTAGTCAAATATGCATTGAACACAAAGCACAAAGTGGAGAATCTCGTACGTTTTTAACCATGATTTGTTACTAAAAATATAATAATTCTACTTTCTTCAAATGTCATCTAGATCAACCCAGAAAGTGATATATCAAATTTCTACTTATAAAAAATATTTAAAGTAAATTAAACAGTAGTTCCTGGCTTTTGAACCAGACGCAAGTAATCAATGCTGTGGGGCACTGAATATGCTAAATGATAAAAGTGACATTAAATTTATGGTTTAATATCAACACTCTGGCCTGTACGTATCTGTAATGAGACTATTACCATGCTGACTGTAATAGCAATTGTAGAAAGCATAGTTTCCTACATTATACATACTACACTACAGTGACCAGATGACCAGGTATCAGCAGTGTTTATTAACTTACCCTTTGACTGGATGAACTTGATCGTACCCTGGCAGGCAGGGCAACAGTCAACAGAGAAGATGACACTCTCGCCCCCACTCAGAGTATCGACCTCTGACCCTGTGCTCAGATGTGACATATCTTCTTCCCCATCAGATGTGCTCACCTGGTCCAGGGGTACATTCACAGGCATTACCTCGCCCTCCATCCTACACAACTGCCTCTTATCCAACTCGTCCAGAGGTACATCAACAGGCATTTCCTCACCCTCCAATATGCATGTTTGCCCCATGTCCAATGCATTCTGTAACACATTCAGTTGCCCCTGAATGTTGTCACCCTTGGATGTACCAAATCGCCCCTTTCCCATGTCCTCACTCACTGGGGTGTTTTCTTCTTCCCCCACCCTGCCCCCTTGGTCAGATGGGAGTTTGGAGTCCGCTTGCAGCTGAGGAGTATCCATGCATTCCACCATAATCCAACCGTGAGTTCAACACCTGCAGTTATCACAAATAAAACCAAACTAATCCCCTCCTATAGTCCACAGACCCCCATGGTCACCACAGAGGGTTTCCCAGTAAATCACCCTGCCCTGGCTAGCTGTCACCAGTGTCAGTACCAGTGGCCATGTGTAAACTAAAAAGCATGATTCCACCAGGAGCACTCTGTAGCAGTGTGTGTGACTCACTGGTGCAGCCGTTTGAAGCCCTCAGTATAAAGCCAGCTCTGTGCGTCTGGATCACTCTCCCACTGTTGACACAGCACCATCTCTTGGCATAACAGTCACCCACAAATAGACACACTCAATGTGACCATCCAAAGGTCCAGGAGACAGTAGCTGGGCTCCCCCCTTCCCAGCATGGCTGATATACAGCGACCTAAGCATGTGTAATACTCTTGAGTCTTGCCAAATCTGTATTGCTTCGTCAACCTTGTGTCTGTATAAATATATATGCAACCACCTACATCGACGGTATTGTGATCTGAATTGAGCACAAAGTCACCAGATGCACTGTCCATTTAACACCACTTGACATATTCTGTCTTGAATCCTGTCTGATGTACAATAGAGTAGCCTGTGTTAATGCAGGTAGCAAGCAGCAGGTGTAGTCTACTCAGCCTCCGCATCTCCGTCACCACCAGTACACAAGCTGTCAACCAGTCCAGTCCACTTAGCCACTTGACATGTCTGTGTCAAGTTGTCAACCCCTCCTATGTGTCCACCTACTGTCCTATCAACAGTGGCAGTGTCACTAAATAACCCAGTCTTCCTGACTCTGCCTTCCATGTGATACTGGTCACCTGCAGACTGACATCAAAGACATAAACCCCAGTAACCCGTTACCATGGTTACCAGATCATGGACCAATCAGACAGGCTGGGGCACAGTTTGAATCCCACCTCCTAGGGTTTCTGTGAGGGATTGTGACAGCTGCCCTGTCAGCCCACTTCCCTTTCTGGGTGTTTTCAGGGACCAATAACTCTATCTGTCAAAGGCTGGAGTGCTACAAAGGGCTCCCTGGGTGCAGCTCATATTTACTCCACTTTCTACATATCCTGGTCGTCATCTTCCATATTATATATAACTGACCTATGGCTACTGTCAGAGGTAGTGTCCATACTTCTGTACAGCTAGACACAAACACCTGTCCTCATCAACAATCCTTCTGACCATTTCATAGTCTCTGGTTCTTACCCTGCAGCCACTTTCACCAGATGGCAGAATCATCAATCGGACACATTTTGACCATTGGTCATCACAGCATATGGTCAGTGTCTGTCTTCCCTGAACTTTGCACCACCTCTCCCACTCTATCAACCTACACTCCCTTCCCCAGCCCGATTCTTTCTATTTCTTTGTTCTATTTTCCTATTTGTCCTTTGTTAATAATTGTAATTGTCTGGTTCGTAATATAATTCCAGCAGTGACTGCGCACCATCATCATCATCATCATCATCATCATCATCATCATCATCACCATCATCATCACCATCATCATCACCATCACCATCACCATCACCATCATCATCACCATCACCATCATGTCATGCATGAATTAACAACAACAACAACAATAATAAAATCCTCACAGATGCAGCTCAGAATCACAACAAACCAGAATCATTAAGCATGATAAAATAATTATATCACATAGACATACTCAAACATGTCATAATCTCACAAAAATCAACATCCTACCAAAATACGACATGAAGAATAACAAACAGAGCATTCTGTGCATGTGTTGGAGACTTCTAAGCACTGTCATTAGTCACTCCCAAATATCACTAACCTAATGACTATTGTCAAAATGTACCTGTCACCATATACATGAACCAGACACAGAACCAGATAAATATTACCTGTCTCTAGCACAGAGCTCTGTGTTCTGCAGACAGTTTTTATACATAATAAGTTAAAAAAAACAATCCCAACACTGTATGCTATATAAAGCTTGGGAAATATCCTGGGAAATGTTTTAGTCTGCCCAGCTGGGAGCCTATGAGTCACAGTGAGCCTAACAGTTGTTAATTAGCTTGTGTAATGCAATCACCCTGTATGGGGTTAATAGTAAGATATGAAAAGTCCCCTACTAGGGTGTCTGTTTCAACCTTGTCAGTCTGCAGTGCATTGTGTCTGTAACCTACTTTCACTTTTTTTCCAGCAACTGAACCCCACTAATGGAATATCATACCACAGGGCAAGGAATTATTTTGAAGTCACCCTAGCAGCCAAATCAACAAGCATTCAATTAAATATCAGTGCAAATATACTGTAACATAATATACCTACAAATATTAATTAAAACATGTAAGCTAAATATACAAATAAGTTAAAAAATACGTAAGTAAAATATACATCAGTTAAAAATAGAAATAAGTCAAAAATATATTATATACACATACACATGTAAAAAACGAAAACATATAGCTGTACATTAAAAATATGTGTTTAAAAAAATTAAACCACATGTAAACATATCATCATCATGCATTTGTTGGACATGTTTTCATGTGGCTCAAAGATTAAAATTCACTGAGTATACCAGTGACCAAGTGTATGTACAAATACCACCAAGTAGAAACAACAATGTATGATCAGTCGGACATACAGCCATGTACAGTCAGTTGGACATACAGCCATGTACAGTCAGTTGGACATACAGCCATGTACAGTCAGTCGGACATACAGCCATGTACAGTCAGTCGGACATACAGCCATGTACAGTCAGTCGGACAAACAGCCATGTACAGTCAGTCGGACATACAGCCATGTACAGTCAGTCGGACATACAGCCATGTACAGTCAGTCGGACATACAGCCATGTACAGTCAGTCGGACATACAGCCATGTACAGTCAGTCGGACATACAGCCATGTACAGTCAGTCGGACATACAGCAATGTACAGTCAGTCGGACATAGAGCCATGTACAGTCAGTCGGACATACAGCCATGTACAGTCAGTCGGACATACAGCCATGTACAGTCAGTCGGACATACAGCCATGTACAGTCAGTCGGACATAGAGCCATGTACAGTCAGTCGGACATAGAGCCATGTACAGTCAGTCGGACATACAGCCATGTACAGTCAGTCGGACATACAGCCATGTACAGTCAGTCGGACATACAGCAATGTACAGTCAGTCGGACATAAAGCCATGTACAGTCAGTCGGACATACAGCCATGTACAGTCAGTCGGACATACAGCCATGTACAGTCAGTCGGACATACAGCCATTCTACATCTAGGGTCCACATGATATGACCTTGCCCACTTGCCAATCTGAGATAAACCCTTACAATATAGGTAAGAAGTTCAAAATTTCTGCTTTTACACCCCTGCCTTGTATAGAACTACATACATAATACAAACAGGGCCATTTCTGATTACTTTATTAATCGACCTTTAACATTCACTTGTCTAGAAGGAAGGCCGACCTAGAGTGTTCCACCAATGTACTTGTCTTGCTTCATATATTTGTCCACATCATAAACACTTGTATAAATGTCCTGTATCATATGAGCAGCACTAAGCATGGGTTGAGTTGGCATGGATATTAATCCCTGCTGTGAAACCAAACTATAAGTGTGAGGCTTAACCCACAGCATCCACCTTCACAGATCATGCTACTTCATTGTAATAAATTCATATGAGCAGCACTAAGCTTGGGTTGAGTTGGCATGGATATTAATCCCTGCTGTGAAACCAAACTATAAGTGTGAGGCTTAACCCACAGCATCCACCTTCACAGATCATGCTACTTCATTGTAATAAATTCATATGAGCAGCACTAAGCTTGGGTTGAGTTGGCATGGATATTAATCACTGCTGTGAAACCAAACTATAAGTGTGAGGCTTAACCCACAGCATCCACCTTCACAGATCATGCTACTTCATTGTAATAAATTCACATCAGCCCATCAAATCCTCCCCCAACGCTGCCTTGAACAACAATCTGCCTCCATTCCTCCATCCCTTTCTTCTCCAAACAGTGAAGTTCATAGGATACCATACCCTGGTGAAAGTCCAATGCCATTTCTGCCGTTCTACTCATAATGCTGGTGAAAATGACCGGCACAAGGACGATTGCTGATAATGACTGGACCTTGACAGGACAGCACAATATATTGGTCATCATCTATATATATATCTATTAATAATCTGTATAACAACAAACACCAGTCTCTGATACTGTCAGTTATGACATTAACCAGACACACTCAATCAACAGACGTCCATGTTACATTCTCTACACTGTTCCATTTGGCACTATTTTATCATGCTGTGTTAAGTTCCAATTTCTTATTAAATATTTGGTCAAATGGAAGGTGAGTGGTTAAGCAAGAAAGTGGGTGTGCCAGGTCAAATGGAAGGTGAGTGGTTAAGCAAGAAAGGGGGTGTGCCAGGTCAAATGGAAGGTGAGTGGTTAAGCAAGAAAGTGGGTGTGCCAGGTCAAATGGAAGGTGAGTGGTTAAGCAAGAAAGTGGGTGTGCCAGGTCAAATGGAAGGTGAGTGGTTAAGCAAGAAAGGGGGTGTGCCAGGTCAAATGGAAGGTGAGTGGTTAAGCAAGAAAGTGGGTGTGCCAGGTCAAATGGAAGGTGAGTGGTTAAGCAAGAAAGTGGGTGTGCCAGGTCAAATGGAAGGTGAGTGGTTAAGCAAGAAAGGGGGTGTGCCAGGTCAAATGGAAGGTGAGTGGTTAAGCAAGAAAGGGGGTGTGCCAGGAGTGGAGGGTAGAAAGAGAAGAGGCAGATCGTGACTGAGATGGAAGAGATTTAGCAGGATTGGGAGGGGAGTTGAGAATGGGATCAAGAGTTGGGAGTGGAGATGGGTGATGGAGACAGCAGTGAAACAAGATCAGTTATGGAAAGAAAATGATAAAAAATTGAGGTCCAATATCAATGTCAGCCTAACCCTGGACTCCAGGGACACAGAAGAGGGCACCAGCATCCTTGAAACACTGCCTGTTTTACAATCCCTTTCTGCTTTCTATCAAGTGTAATGCCACCCATTACCTAACTACACCCACATACATACAAGAGATAGATAACTGGTGATGCATGAACACAAGAGATAACTGGTGATGCATGAATACAAGAGATAACTGGTGATGCTTGAATACAAGAGATAACTGGTGATGCATGAATACAAGAGATAACTGGTGATGCATGAATACAAGAGATAACTGGTGATGCTTGAATACAAGAGATAACTGGTGATGCATGAACACAAGAGATAACTGGTGATGCATGAATACAAGAGATAACTGGTGATGCATGAACACAAGAGATAACTGGTGATGCATGAATACAAGAGATAACTGGTGATGCTTGAATACAAGAGATAACTGGTGATGCTTGAATACAAGAGATAACTGGTGATGCATGAATACAAGAGATAACTGGTGATGCTTGAATACAAGAGATAACTGGTGATGCATGAATACAAGAGATAACTGGTGGTGAATACCGGCTGCCATTGTGGATTTTCTCTGGGCTTTCCTACACCATCCTCCTGTCATCGAGCAACCACTAAGGGTGACAGAGGAACAGTCCCATCCAACAACACTGATCCTCCAGACACTAGATCATTGCCTGCTGTCTCTTTTACAGAGTCTCTCTAAGGATGACAGTGGAACAGTCCCATCCAACGACACTGATCCTCCAGACACTAGATCGTTGCCTGCTGTCCCTTTTACAGAGTCTCTCTAAGGGTGACAGAGGAACAGTCCCATCCAACAACACTGATCCTCCAGACACTAGATCGTTGCCTGCTGTCTCTTTTACAGAGTCTCTCTAATAAGGATGACAGAGGAACAGTGCCATCCAACGACACTAATCCTCCAGACACTAGATCGTTGCCTGCTGTCTCTTTTACAGAGTCTCTCTAATAAGGATGACAGAGGAACAGTGCCATCCAACGACACTAATCCTCCAGACACTAGATCGTTGCCTGCTGTCTCTTTTACAGAGTCTCTCTAATAAGGATGACAGAGGAACAGTGCCATCCAACGACACTAATCCTCCAGACACTAGATCATTGCCTGCTGTCTCTTTTACAGAGTCTCTCTAATAAGGATGACAGAGGAACAGTGCCATCCAACGACACTAATCCTCCAGACACTAGATCACTGCCTGCTGTCTCTTTTACAGAGTCTCTCTAATAAGGATGACAGAGGAACAGTGCCATCCAACGACACTAATCCTCCAGACACTAGATCATTGCCTGCTGTCTCTTTTACAGAGTCTCTCTAAGGGTGACAGAGGAACAATCCCATCCAACGACACTAATCCTCCAGACACTAGATCATTGCCTGCTGTCTCTTTTACAGAGTCTCTCTAAGGATGACAGAGGAACAATCCCATCCAACGACACTAATCCTCCAGACACTAGATCATTGCCTGCTGTCTCTTTTACAGAGTCTCTCTAAGGGTGACAGAGGAACAGTCCCATCCAACAACACTAATCCTCCAGACACTAGATCGTTGCCTGCTGTCTCTTTTACAGAGTCTCTCTAAGGATGACAGAGGAACAGTCCCATCCAACGACACTAATCCTCCAGACACTAGATCATTGCGGAAATGATCCATCTACATATCCTTGGACAATACCAAGAGTGACCGAAGCTGGATATGACAGCTTTAATTATGATGTTCAAGGCTAACAACTTAGAAGATAATGGAAAGATCATCCAGACCTGTATAGTTACCATTTCACAAACTGGAACAACAATAGTACCAACAATAGTAGCAACAATAGTAACAACAATAATAAAACAACAATAGTAACAACAATAGTAACAACAATAGTAACAACAATAGTAACAACAATATTACTAAATCAATAGTGAAAATGTGAACAACACCAACAGAAAAACCAAACCTTACTCAAAACTGGGTAACTATTGACCGTGCTTAAGGTATGTGCTTAAGGTATGTGCTTAGGGTATTTGGTAAACATGTTTTTGATTACTTAATCCTCTTAATCCTCCTATTCCTACTGCTAGCAACAAAAACATTTTTCTTGCTGCCAATAACATATTTGCACTTATTCCTTATGCTAAGGTTTACCTAAGAAGGGCAGAGACGCACATCAAGCATTGTAACAATTACACCATCGAACCACTACTCTACATCACACACCAAGATAAAAATATACCAGAGGACGTTATGGTGCAACTCTTACAAGTGCCGGTAAGCTCGACCCAGTCTGTAAACATGTTTATCAAGGCAACAATGTATGCACAGCACGGCCAGTCAGTGAGAGTATGAATTATTTTCACGAAGATAAGTATCTTGCAAGTAGGAAAACATGTTGTTAAACAAATTCTTGAAAAAGTTAGTCATACAAAATATGTGTGTGAACATTTAGTTAGTTGGTCTGTCAGGAAGGGACTCCGGTCAGGAGAATACGATTTCACTCCCTCAAAGACAATCGCAGGAAGTCAGCACAAGTAGCATTGCCACAACAAATACCAGGGACAAACATAGGAAGTCAGCACAAGTAGCATTGCCACAACAAATACCAGAGACAAACATAGGAAGTCAGCACAAGTAGCATTGCCACAACAAATACCAGAGACAAACATAGGAAGTCAGCACAAGTAGCATTGCCACAACAAATACCAGGGACAAACATAGGAAGTCAGCACAAGTAGCATTGCCACAACAAATACCAGAGACAAACACAGGAAGTCAGCACAAGTAGCATTGCCACAACAAATACCAGAGACAAAACACAGGAAGAATGCAGTTAATTCACTCCCTCAAAACCAGGAAGTCAGTTAAAATAACATCACCAAATCAATATTGGGTACCATAGTCTGGAGGAACGTAACCTCAGAGACAAACGCATGAAGTCAGCTGAAATAACACGGTTGTTCCACTGAATCATGACTTTATATATTTATTACAGAATTTCTAGACCTAAAATCTAATATCTATGTGCGACATCGTATCATAACCATAGCCATCAGCTATGACCAATGGCTGAGTTTCTGAGACAACAAACCCTGTGGCAGTTCCTATGTGCATTGCATAACACAACTGCCCATACTGACCACACCATTAGAGCCATGACCAGCCTTGACCAGCATCTGCTATGAGCATAAATCACATCTAAAGTGCCTTTCTGTGTGGACATTACCTGATGTGGCTTGTGGATATCCTCACAACACAACCAGACATCTACCAGGCTATCACTACTACTAGTGCCTCATGTGATATAACATCCACTAGTCTACAATGCCTTGAGGACCCACTACACACGCCAGAACTAAATCCATTCCTCACTTACCTAACATCCACTAGTCTACAATGCCTTGAGGACCCACTATACACGCCAGAACTAAATCCATTCCTCACTTACCTAACATCCACTAGTCTACAATGCCTTGAGGACCCACTACACACGCCAGAACTAAATCCATTCCTCACTTACCTAACATCTTATTTCTGCACGATTGTTACATTGCTCTCCGGATGGGGACACTGTGCCCTACTGGACCATAGTAACCAGTCAAAGGATAGCTGCTGGCTACAAATGACCCATTTCTTATTGTGCTAATAAAATGTCAGATGCTCCATAGAAAGAACATTAAACACACATTCCACCTGATAGCTACTATCTTCTTCGAGAAACTGCCATATGTCCATCATGATATGTGTTTCAGTTACAGCGTGTTGACAATGTCAGTGACTGATTTTATTTATGCTGACTTATTTATGTTGCTTGAGGCTGTGGGACACAGTTTACTACGGCCTTACTGTGGGACACAGGCTACTACGGCCTTACTGTGGGACACAGGCTACTACGGCCTTACTGTGGGACACAGGCTACTACGGCCTTACTGTGGGACACAGGCTACTACGGCCTTACTGTGGGACACAGGCTACTACGGCCTTACTGTGGGACACAGGCTACTACGGCCTTACTGTGGGACACAGGCTACTACGGACTTACTGTGGGACACAGGCTACTACTGCCTTACTGTGGGACACAGGATACTACGGCCTTACTGTGGGACACAGGCTACTACGGCCTTACTGTGGGACACAGGCTACTACGGCCTTACTGTGGGATACAGGCTACTACGGCCTTACTGTGGGACACAGGCTACTACAGCCTTACTGTGGGACACAGGCTACTACGGCCTTACTGGCACAAAGAGAATATCAACACAGAGAACAACAACACAGAATATAGGAACACAGCAAATAGCAACACAGAGAATAGCAACATAAAGAATAGCAAGAGAAGAGAAAAACAGAGAATAGCAACACAGAGAAACACAGAGAATAGCAACACAACAAACAGCAACACACAGAGAATAGCCACACAGAGAATGGAAAGAGAGTTTGCACCTACCACTACCATCGCAGTCTAGCAGGGATCTCTTCTGGTTTTGAGCAAGTCGTGGATCGAGCCAGTGGGTCACAGCAGACGTGTGGCTGCAATGACAAAGAGTTCACTAACTAAAACTACAATGTAATAACTTTATAAAAACATGCTTATTACTTACTACCAGTGACATCTACTTCTGCTCTTAAATGTTCATACGTCAAACAACCATACATCCAGAGCTAACACAGGAGTGTTTGTGTCAGTTGATTTTACAGTTACCAACTCTGTGATTCCATAACAGGCTACATATTTATGCCCTCTGTATGGGACCCTTTACTTCCTATCACATAGACACCAGGTAGAAGGGAACGACAGCTTTTAGCATCTCACTCAAAAAACAGAATTTTCCAAATTCTTACATTGATATGTCTGGTGCTAGAAGAGTCAGCGAGTTGTAGACATTTATATGAAATGGATATGTTTGCATGTAATTCAAAACCAGTACCTCCTGGTCACAAGACTATCACCATACTAATTGAGCCACTATGATAGTGTTTACTGGGGTCTGGCTAAGAGCAGATTTAATGTTGATCCTTCAAATACCATAAAAACATATTTTAATCATTGGGTAATTGCCACACTTTATTAGCATAAGTGACAAGAGATTTTGGCTTAGACGTTATTTGGTCAAAAGTAAATCAAACACCTGACAAACATCAGCTTGGTCTGCCAAGTTGAATTGATGTTATTTTGTCTGTCAGGTGGCAGCACTGTGGCACACTACCAGAGCCACGCAATGCATCTGCTGTTTGTTGATGAATGTTTATCACAAAAAGTATTAGCTGGAATTGAAAGATAATACCTCTGACTGTGAGACACTGCAAGACTGTTTGATAAATGGCTAAAATAAGTGAAACACAACAGGCCAACAACTTGGTCCATGTACGAGGGTGGTGAATTAAATGATCAAAGTAACTATTTTGGCATTTCATATTAGTTTCATAAATACATCATCTTTTTCACTGGATGTCTTGATAACCCCAGTGGGTCTAAGCAATCTCATACAAACATCTGTGATGAATGTTGTACATCTGTACTGTAAGTGGGTGGTGACACCTAATCATTCATTCTGCTGATCCATTTACACCAGCGTATCTATTTCTACAATTACAGCAAACCTTCCTCAAGCATTTTTCTTTCAATGAGTTGAAAACATCTTCAACATGTTTTTTTTCAATTTATTTCTCACTTTTGTATAACAATTCAACACCAGATTACATCATATTATCCGCATGCAACTAAGCGGCCAAAATGAGGCTCAACAAATCTAATGTGTTACAAGATTGTAACAATAGGTCATATTTTTGGGTAATCTCCAAGACTTCGGATATCTTCCCCCAAAAAGTTGCATCATGTCCTACTTAAGTAACCCCACTACTCCACCCCTTTACTCCACTCCACTACCCCACTGTTCTGAAACATGCCCACTCACTGCTGATAATGAGTGTGCATGCATGCATAGTTGCATGCCAGTGTGTGCGTATACATGCGTACATGCTCAACAGTTTTATGTGGAAGATATCTTGGGCAGGGGAAGATATCCTAGTATGATTTCTGCAGGGGTGGTCTGAAACAAATGGGAATATCTTCCCCCATGGGAAGAAAACTAAAATACTCCATATCTTCCCTTTTGGGAAGAAAACTAAGATATCCCCACCAGTCGTGCATCTGTATATTGAATAATTCTAATTGGACGCACATATTCCAGTGAATTTAAGAACTGATATCCCATCAACTTTGATAAAGAAACATGGACACAGGTGTCAATTTATGAAGCCTCTAAACAAAGATTTCTACAACTTCTACTGTTGTAGCAATTTCTCCTATCTTTGAACAAGATTGGATCACAAGATCATTTCTTCTATTCATTTAGTGTCTTATGTGAGAATGAGTATTTTCTGATATCCAATCTACACTGATCCTTCACTAATGTTACTTAATGGCCTCTAGTGAGAAAAAAAATTTCTATCAATATTTTCATACCCATTCAATATCTTAAAGACTTCAATTTGATCTCCTCTTAACTTCTTTGTATGTCAGTGATATGACACCCACAAAGCAATGACTTACTCAATAAAGTAGGGCGTGCCATCATCCGTGAATGACATCTCCCAGTTGGGCGGCAATGGACCGAGCTTGTCGCTAGACATGCTTTGAGCGTGCTCTAGTGACTTCTTGCGCTGCTGCGGCTTGGGAAAGGCATCGCGACTTCCGATGTCACTTTGGTTAGGTAGCTGCTTTGACAGTGTGCCTGTCTCTATGTTGGAGCGGTTACGTCGGCGCTTCCCCTCCGATGATGGCGTCTGTCCAGGAAGGAGTGTTCCCATCGAGTTGGTTCGACGGAACGGGCTAGGCTGCAGGGGGTCCTTCGGGGGTTTCGGGGTGCCATAATGGTTGCCTAGAATCATACATAATGTCCCTATTATTACCGAGGATAGACACTGACATAAATTAAGCGATGCTCTTGTGATTACAAACGTCAAAAAGTTTAGATGGTTTTAAATTTGGCACTTGAAAAAAATAGTGTACAAATTTACAATATAATAAGTATAAATGCTTGCAGATTTGGTGCACTTTAAATATTTGGGCAGCTTTATTATTGCAAACAATGTCGCACATGATGGTATTTATCAATGACTGAAATACGTTCAATAACACCATAAAATGAACAGCAGCAAAACGTGTCTTCATTAAACCAACAGCCAATATAATATACAGTATAACTGCCAATATAAGTGCACTACCTAATAGACATGTACCCCTATTTATCAGAAGTGAAACCACACACAAAAACAGCTCTTCATGAGTGAAGGCATGCCAAAACGCAAAGGGCAGCAATACTGCTGCTGCTTGTGCCACCTTGCAGACTCTTTAGAAATAATTCAAAGCGTGTGAGCTTTTAGCCACAAGGTGGCACCACATTGCTATCACTGCAGGCGGAATTTTATCACTTGCTGTTAGCAAAGCCTGCAAGTTTTAATTTTCAGCACTGATTCAGTAGACAAAAAACAGGGAACAAACATGCTGTCTTAGTGTCTCGTGTGTTCTTGTCGTTTGTCAACTGAGCGTCATTTGGTTTGGTATATGCACTGAAACTGTGTCCTTTCTAAGTATTGCTTGGCGTAGAGTTGCACATACGTGACGTGCAGTTTGTGCACCCACCCACCCCTGATGGGCGACTTTAAGTCTTATGAGAAACTAATAAACGCGAATCCAAGCCTTTGCACTCACACACTGCGCGTATATTGGGAACTACACGGTGGTAGCAATACAACAGAGAATCCAAGCCTTCGCACTCACACACTGCGCGTATATTGGGAACTACACGGTGGTAGCAATACAACAGAGAATCCAAGCCTTCGCACTCACACACTGCGCGTATATTGGGAACTACACGGTGGTAGCAATACAACAGAGAATCCAAGCCTTCGCACTCACACACTGCGCGTATATTGGGAACTACACGGTGGTAGCAATACAACAGAGAATCCAAGCCTTCGCACTCACACACTGCGCGTATATTGGGAACTACACGGTAGTAGCAATACAACAGAGAATCCAAGCCTTCGCACTCACACACTGCGCGTATATTGGGAACTACACGGTGGTAGCAATACAACAGACAATCCAAGCCTTCGCACTCACACACTGCGCGTATATTGGGAACTACACGGTGGTAGCAATACAACAGACAATCCAAGCCTTCGCACTCACACACTGCGCGTATATTGGGAACTACACGGTGGTAGCAATACAACAGAGAATCCAAGCCTTCGCACTCACACACTGCGCGTATATTGGGAACTACACGGTGGTAGCAATACAACAGAGAATCCAAGCCTTCGCACTCACACACTGCGCGTATATTGGGAACTACACGGTGGTAGCAATACAACAGAGAATCCAAGCCTTCGCACTCACACACTGCGCGTATATTGGGAACTACACGGTGGTAGCAATACAACAGAGAATCCAAGCCTTCGCACTCACACACTGCGCGTATATTGGGAACTACACGGTGGTAGCAATACAACAGAGAATCCAAGCCTTCGCACTCACACACTGCGCGTATATTGGGAACTACACGGTGGTAGCAATACAACAGAGAATCCAAGCCTTCGCACTCACACACTGCGCGTATATTGGGAACTACACGGTGGTAGCAATACAACAGAGAATCCAAGCCTTCGCACTCACACACTGCGCGTATATTGGGAACTACACGGTGGTAGCAATACAACAGAGAATCCAAGCCTTCGCACTCACACACTGCGCGTATATTGGGAACTACACGGTGGTAGCAATACAACAGAGAATCCAAGCCTTCGCACTCACACACTGCGCGTATATTGGGAACTACACGGTGGTAGCAATACAACAGAGAATCCAAGCCTTCGCACTCACACACTGCGCGTATATTGGGAACTACACGGTGGTAGCAATACAACAGACAATCCAAGCCTTCGCACTCACACACTGCGCGTATATTGGGAACTACACGGTGGTAGCAATACAACAGACAATCCAAGCCTTCGCACTCACACACTGCGCGTATATTGGGAACTACACGGTGGTAGCAATACAACAGACAATCCAAGCCTTCGCACTCACACACTGCGCGTATATTGGGAACTACACGGTGGTAGCAATACAACAGAGAATCCAAGCCTTCGCACTCACACACTGCGCGTATATTGGGAACTACACGGTGGTAGCAATACAACAGACAATCCAAGCCTTCGCACTCACACACTGCGCGTATATTGGGAACTACACGGTGGTAGCAATACAACAGAGAATCCAAGCCTTCGCACTCACACACTGCGCGTATATTGGGAACTACACGGTGGTAGCAATACAACAGAGAATCCAAGCCTTCGCACTCACACACTGCGCGTATATTGGGAACTACACGGTGGTAGCAATACAACAGAGAATCCAAGCCTTCGCACTCCCACACTGCGCGTATATTGGGAACTACACGGTGGTAGCAATACAACAGAGAATCCAAGCCTTCGCACTCCCACACTGCGCGTATATTGGGAACTACACGGTGGTAGCAATACAACAGAGAATCCAAGCCTTCGCACTCCCACACTGCGCGTATATTGGGAACTACACGGTGGTAGCAATACAACAGAGAATCCAAGCCTTCGCACTCACACACTGCGCGTATATTGGGAACTACACGGTGGTAGCAATACAACAGAGAATCCAAGCCTTCGCACTCACACACTGCGCGTATATTGGGAACTACACGGTGGTAGCAATACAACAGAGAATCCAAGCCTTCGCACTCACACACTGCGCGTATATTGGGAACTACACGGTAGTAGCAATACAACAGAGAATCCAAGCCTTCGCACTCACACACTGCGCGTATATTGGGAACTACACGGTGGTAGCAATACAACAGAGAATCCAAGCCTTCGCACTCACACACTGCGCGTATATTGGGAACTACACGGTAGTAGCAATACAACAGAGAATCCAAGCCTTCGCACTCACACACTGCGCGTATATTGGGAACTACACGGTAGTAGCAATACAACAGAGAATCCAAGCCTTCGCACTCACACACTGCGCGTATATTGGGAACTACACGGTAGTAGCAATACAACAGAGAATCCAAGCCTTCGCACTCACACACTGCGCATATATTGGGAACTACACGGTAGTAGCAATACAACAGAGAATTAATAAATAGGAAATAAAAAATCACCGTCAAAGAGTCCACTCTCGAGCAAGTTTCCACCCTTCTCCAGGGCCATGAACTCTTCGACTGTGAGAAACGTGTAATCGACTCCCGAGATCTCTCCAGGACGTGGCTTCCGCGTCGTGCCTACAACAGGTAATGTCGTCATAGCAACTATTGCTACGCAGCACATTTAAAGTTTCCTCAACAATTCATTTAGCCCATCGCAAATCAGGTTCGTTGCTGTTAAAATTTGTAGTGTGAGTAGATTAAGTAAGATGCGTTTAGTAAAAAGGTTTGTACTTTGATTGAAATTGTCTAAAGAACTGACTTTGATCGTAAGATCGGGTAACTGGTGAAAAGTGTGAATAGCCTTATATCAAAGTATATAGAACTTTGACCAGACCCAGTCAAAAATTATTTAATAAATGTCCAATTATTTCACCAAAACTAAATAAAATTTTTTTACAAACGATACTAGGAAAGTTTGATTTGTTGCAAAAAGATTATAAAACGAGACGAGGGAAAAACTTAACTGCATAGGCAGTTTTAAATAATCATTGGCAGTTTTAAGTAATCATAGGCAGTTTTATGTAATAATAGGCAGTTTTAAGTAATCATCTCAAACTGTTTCATGAACATGAGTACATTTTAAATAAAACTATGATTAATTTATGAACTGAGAAACTGTATCTGATTATGAATATGGATTATCAGAACATAAACCAGATACTGTAATTCATAAAACACATTTGGTTATGAGACAAAATGTCTAGCAGACGTAGAGAAGATGTAGCATACATGGTACAGTGGTACAGAGGCAGAGAAGATGTAGCATACTTGGTACAGTGGTACAGAGGTAGAGAAGATGTAGCATACATGGTACAGAGGCAGAGAAGATGTAGCATACATGGTACAGTGGTACAGAGGTAGAGAAGATGTAGCATACATGGTACAGTGGTTCAGAGGCTGAGAAGATGTAGCATACATGGTACAGAGGTAGAGAAGATGTAGCATACATGGTACAGTGGTACAGAGGTAGAGAAGATGTAGCATACATGGTACAGAGGTAGAGAAGATGTAGCATACATGGTACAGTAGTTCAGAGGTAGAGAAGATGTAGCATACATGGTACAGAGGTAGAGAAGATGTAGCATACATGGTACAGTGGTACAGAGGTAGAGAAGATGTAGCATACATAATACAGTGGTACATAGGCAGAGAAGATGTAGCATACATGGTACAGTGGTTCAGAGGTAGAGAAGATGTAGCATACATGGTACAGAGGTAGAGAAGATGTAGCATACATGGTACAGTGGTACAGAGGCAGAGAAGATGTAGCATACATGGTACAGTGGTACAGAGGTAGAGAAGATGTAGCATACATGGTACAGTGGTACAGAGGTAGAGAAGATGTAGCATACATGGTACAGTGGTACAGAGGCAGAGAAGATGTAGCATACATGGTACAGAGGCAGAGAAGATGTAACATACATGGTACAGTGGTACAGAAGTAGAGAAGATGTAGCATACATGGTACAGTGGTACAGAGTGTGAATAGCCTTATATCAAAGTACAAGAAGATGTAGCAAACATGGTTCAGAGGCTGAGAAGATGTAGCATACATGGTACAGAGGTAGAGAAGAAGTAGCCTACATGGTACAGTGGTACAGAGGTAGAGAAGATGTAGCCTACATGGTACAGTGGTACAGAAGTAGAGAAGATATAGCCTACATGGTACAGTGCGGCGGTAGAGATTGTCACGAATGGTTTGTTGAAGGTCATGATCGACGGAGCTCTTCTGAAAGCGCTGATTCAAATACTGGCGGAGATCCTTGGTGAGAAGAGCTGTAAACATAAATAACATTCACTGTAAAGCAGGATGAGATTGTCTATTGAAGCGGTCAGTGCACACAAAAAATAGTCACACCCTCCTAAAATTTTCATGTAAGCAAAACAGCCAGCAAAGCTGCAATATGTGCCCAAAATCACCCAGGGCTGGGGTCAATGAAGGTGAACCATGAATGATAGTACACTCGTACCAGGCCCCCACAAATAGTACACTCGTACCAGGCCCCCACAAATAGTACACTCGTACCAGGCCCCCACAAATAGTACATTCGTACCAGGCCCCCACAAATAGTACACTCGTACCAGGCCCCCACAAATAGTACACTCGTACCAGGCCCCCACAAATAGTACACTCGTACCAGGCCCCCACAAATAGTACACTCGTACCAGGCCCCCACAAATAGTACATCCGTACCAGGCCCCCACAAATAGTACACTCCTACCAGGCCCCCACAAATAGTACACTCGTACCAGGCCCCCACAAATATTACACTCGTACCAAGCCCCCACAAAATCGTAGTTTTGGTGGTGCATATTGCAATGATTTTAAAGCCACGAATAACAAATATAAATTCGGCAGTCCTTCTCTAGAAATCGTTGTCAACGTTTCTGCATTCTCTTCGTGAACAATTCTACAAGTTCAATATGCTGGGGCTGAGCTATCGGGGTGACGAATTGTGCTGAAAATGTCTGCTCCCACAAGAGGAATATTACATTGAATCTTCTTGGTTACAGTCGAGTGGAAGATGCCCATTTGGATCCTAGTAAGAGTTTTCATGTTGGCCCCTTCATTGTCATCTTCAGTGTGCTATCTTCGGACATATATTATAAGACAGCCAAAGCACACATTGAGGTCAGTGACCACTTTTGATTTCTCTGCAACTTGGCAGATCTGGAAGTCATGAAACAAAGAGATAGGTGACAAGCTGCTGAGAAACTTGTGAAACTTTACTCATCAGATCTGGATGACAGTCTTTGGAATGAACTGATACTGTTCAGTGGACTAGTTGCAGAAAGTCTCACAGGTGACCCAGAGCATGAAGTCTCAGCAACAATGTATCAAATGTTGATCAAGAGAAATTTCAGGGATACTGCCCCCCATGTGGAGTTATTGCTTTGTCTATATCTGACTTTGATGATTAGTAACTGTAGTGGACAGAGGTTTTATCAAGTTGAAACTGATCAAGGATGAGCATTGATGCACAGAACAGGCTGGTTCATCTAACTATGCTCAGTATGTACCGAATGGGACATCATGAATGCGGTGGGTTAATCTTGACAAGATTTTATTGGACTTCAGTGCAGCCAAAACATAAAAACAGTTTATTAGTGTTTGAGAAAGTTCAACATTATTATGTACAGTTTGATACAGTTATTCACACAATCACATCTCTAGAACCGTTGGTAAATAATTTGACATAGTTATTCACACGATCACATCTCTAGAACCGTTGGTAACTAATTTGACATAGTTATTCACACAATCACATCTCTAGAACCGTTGGTAACTAATTTGACATAGTTATTCACACAATCACATCTCTAGAACCGTTGGTAACTAATTTGACATAGTTATTCACACGATCACATCTCTAGAACCGTTGGTAACTAATTTGATATGGTTATTCACATGATCACATCTCTAGAACCGTTGGTAACTAATTTGATATGGTTATTCAAATGAACACATCTCTAGAACCGTTGGTAACTAATTTGGTAGAAAGTATGTCAGTCTATTTTTGCTCAGGAGAACTTGTACGGTTTCTATGGTGTTACGCTGTATTTTTGCTCATGAGAACTTGTACGGTGTTAGCTGTTGGGCTACTTCACTTCACAAGGTTGGTAGCCCGACTGGCTACCTTCCATGACTTGCTACATTCACCACTGCATGTAGCTATTTGTATGACCACATTTGATGCATGCCACATTCACTAGAGGACAGCACTTGTGCATGGTTCCCTCCTAACTCAATAGGAAGATGTTTCACGCTTGCTAGTCATAGATGATAAGTATACAAGGCTAACGGTGGGTAGGCCCTTTGCCAGCACATGTACATGGAAATTACTTTTTATGGATTCTGCAAGACAGAGATTTAGAGGTACGCAATATGGCAGAATAACATCTGTTAACAGGAAAGTAAGTCGACACCTTCAAATGCAAAAACTACTAGTGTATTCTAGGTAAAAAAATACATTAAGGCACTGCAAATTGTTTATAGTAATAGTGCCACATGTGACAATTAATACCCCATGGCTGACATACATCAACACACCCCAGTACTGGTGATTTATCTACCTACATCTGTCTATAGTCTCACTTGTAGTAGAAAACTGAGCTTACAGAACAACAAACACATCAGTCATTTGACTGAGCACATCAACATCTGAAAGTTACTGCTGGACTGAGTCAAAATTGAGTGTCAGGTTTTGAAGTTTTCTCTGAAAAAGCCAAAAATTTCACATAACCTAATTGTGCTCTGAAGGGTTAACTGGAAAAAAAGTGTAGGACAGATTATCTGTACAGCCAGAGAACCACCAAATTAACTACAGATGGGCTTCAGTAGATAATTGTAGTATGTACCCAATGTATTCAAAGCAAAGTCTTGTCTCCACATCACAAGCCAACCAGGCTTGAAGGAATCCAACATGGACCAGACAGGGAATTCACCTTTCAAATCACTACTGTGTTTCCATCAAACTCATGGATGCCAAATGAGAGTAACTGTATACTCTGATCTCACCTGGCACTTCCTTTGATCCAGGCTGTACTGTATTAATTATCTCTAATGCATTTATCATTACCACTTCCCAGGGGAAGTCAGCCTCTCCTAGGGAATTAACCAATTACAAAACTGGTCACAAACATCAACTACCCACCCTAGGGTTGTTACACAATGTATAATTATCCACAGAAAGGAGTTGGACAAAGCAATAGATTCTCATACATCAGTTTCACTGCACAGGAAATATTCTGTGCTTGAAAGTTTTTCATTATAACCCCATCCGTGACTTCCTTCCATCCGTGACTCCCTTCCATCCGTGACTCCCTTCCATCCGTGATTCCCTTCCATCTGTGATTCCCTTCCATCCGTGACTCCCTTCCATCTGTGATTCCCTTCCATCCGTGACTCCCTTCCATCCGTGACTCCCTTCCATCCGTGACTCCCTTCCATCCGTGACTCCCTTCCATCCGTGACGCCCTTCCTTCCGAGACTCCCTTCCATCCGACTGTTAACGAGACTTTTAACTGTGGGTGACACATATCAACAAGCCTGTGTCACAGCTGCCTGTATTAATCATTCACTAGTTGAAAGACCTGGGCACATCTGTCTTACCTGTATACACCTGGCAGACTGGTCTAACTGCAGAGAGCTAACAGGTTACCCTGCACAGTGTCCCACTTGAGTGATTAATGCGCCTGCTTGCTGAGCATGTAACACAATGTATATATGCTCTTTTATATCATGCAGAACTGATACGAAATGGTTTTTGTATATAATTATATGATTCACTTGTCTCTCTAATCTGTGATCTTAGAACAAAATAGGTCCACTATTTATATGAATGTCTATTTAAAGTGAATATTTTCAGGTTCTGCCTGTCACTTCGTTGCATCTGCTACCATTTCATGTGAACAGTAATTCCAACACGCAACAAGGAATGCATGTACATGGGCAGAAATGCATGCATGCATGCATGTAACCTATAAACATGCGTTCATTATTGCGTATTAAGTTTATCTTTCGAGACGTGGCCCCTAAAAAGCCTGTCTTCAAGGATTAAGGGTCTGCCTAAGCAGCGTCTTCTCCGTGTACTAGCAAGAGATAAAGGGAACATGAGGAATGATATGCCACAAAAGACAAGATAGAGGCCATCTCTGGAGGGTCCGGAGCTTTACAAAGCCACATCTACAGCAGTCCACAAAGTCATGGCCAAGTTCCAAAGTTCGCTTTCCCAACACTTCATATATCACATTTAAATCCAGTTACATATATCATTATATCAACACTATAAACTATTACAGGAGGCTTTATGCTTATAGTCAGCCATTCAATCACTCAGTCCTCACAGGCATGACAAGGTTATTATCAGACTGGCTGGATATGAGGATATCTGGGCATTACAAGGGGCGTGTGTCATAATGTGTTCCTCTGCTAATGCCACTATTTAGTAATATTTATTTTCCAAATACAAACATTTTATATAATTTGGTAATATATTTTCATAATATTTGTAACACATTTTTATTTCACAACACAGCTACCTTCTGTAGTATTTTATTAATACACAAACCAAACACCATACATAATTTTTTACATAATACAGTGAAACAGTTTCTTCGGTGAACTAAAACTATTTTAAATATATGCATATTTCTGCTTTCCACAAAACATACCACAGTACTTTGCATAAATCAACAGCAGGTCTGTTTTGAAAAGACATTCTTGGAACTGCATTTAGTTCTGTCTAATCTTGTAATCACCAGTTCGCAGGAATTATAGACAACAATGTCAGCATGCATTGCAACCTGACGACCTAGCGACTAACATGCCAAATGCACAAGAATAATTATGTGGCCCAGTGTTGACTTTCAGCATGTTTAATTCAAATGGGAACACGATCAGGTGACAACCTGGACTGGAAACAAGAAACCTGCGCTAGAATACCAGTTACACATGGCAGACATGCACTTCTGTATCACTTTCCAAAATAAATTCTGGAAATTGTATCTTCACGCAGGAGTGTAATGAGCACTCCGAGGACCCGCAAACTGTATAGAGAGGAACACGATCACCTGCTACCAGGGCAGTCAGCTTATCCAACAAAACAAAAAATGGTGCGAATAGGAGACAAAAGTAAGATTTGTTATCATAATCACAATACCCCACTGTGTGCCTAGCACGAGCCAACTCCTTGTTCCATTTATTAAAGCCACTACAGATGCAGAACAACGAACAACAGTCCGTCCATGACACAAGTGCTGGAATTGCTATTGGAAGGTGACACTGCCAGTTGAATAGTTCTTTTACAGTGTGCCTTTACAGATAACTCTATCATTGCCTCCCCAACAGCTGAACTCACAAAGTACCACGTGTGGATAGAGCCTGTAATATGTTTTTATACCTTGGCACAACACCCCACCCTAATCCTTGAAACATTTCAAGCGGGCCTACTCCCAGTCCCACCCTAGCCCATATTTACCTTAGGGGTTCAGACAGTAAAGGAAACTTCACTGGAGAAAGTCAACTAAAAAACCCAGCAGCTGTCACGCGTTTCAAAACCCTGTCAGAGTTAGTCACTTCAATGATCATTCATTCAATAAAAAACCACCATTTTTTCCAGCAGTCTTTAGTGGCAGCTGTTGAACAAATGTGTCACCAGGAGTCAGACTGGCTGTATGCCAAAGTCAGCCTACAAGAACTTTACTACCTCCCACAGAGGAAATCTAATCTTGAGTACCTTTACTATACATCTTCAGGTACTAATAAAAATTAATCTTTCATCATCAAATCATTTTTGCCCTTTTCCAATACTTTTCCTCCCCTCCTCCTGTTCCTCACTTTCATTTATCATTCCCACCCACGCCCCCACCCACCCTAATCCCATGCCAATCTACACTCGTCCAATTCAAGGCGTGTGGGGAATGAGGCCTGGGATGGAAAAGTAGGCACTGGAAGAAGACCAATAAGTCTGGGACTAGAAGAGGACAAGGGCGACTAAAAGGCTATACAGATACCTGGGATAGATGACGATTAAACACCTCAGTTTTCCTCAGAATCCCCGTCCCCAGGAGTAGCCAACATATTTGTCCCTAAACGCATTCTAACGTGTTTACCCCAGGGTAAAGCCTTCTCAAATCTTTGGCTACTATTACTACAAGCTGGTGACTGACTGTTCCCGACTGGCTTTATTTGACCCTAGAAACTCCTGTTTCCCAAGTGTCAACCTCAGACAAACAGTAGGCCTAAAACAAGGTTTCAAGGCAGGCAATGCACAGCTGAGTCAATATACAATGGTCATTGGGTCACCTGGTGTGGCTATGTACAGTACTACACTAGAGCGCAGTTATGGAAGAAAAGTGGCAGTGTCTGATGTTCCTCCTACAATCAAGGTGGAGATGGCAAACAAGTCTCTAACAAAGCCAGTCTACTTGAGTAATACCCACAGTGAACAGTCAGTCTTCTGTCTTGCTCTATCATTTAACTGTCACTGGATGAAACAAAACTTCAACATCTGCTATTTCAGTTCAGTGGACAATCACATCACTCAAATGTTCACATATCAACAACCCCTTCACATGTCTACCAAGTTTTTTTCAAGCGGTTTAACACATTATTGACTTTTCAGATTATCAACAATTTTCAAGAAATATTAATACAACTTCTACAGACAGTCGGAAGTCTTCTAACACTACATCTGGCCTGATGTTAAACAAATGTCAGTTATGACCCATGTCCTTAGATCATAGTATTCCTAGTACATATACAATAAGTTACATTTTGATTATCTAGTATAAGCAATCCATAGAAAGGTAATAAAGTTATACCTATATCAGAGTAGGAGTGTTGTAACACCCAGCAACCAAGTACATGTACACACAGATGATCCCAGCACATACAACTGCCAGTACATGTACACACAGATGATCCCAGCACATACAACTGCCAGTACATGTACACACAGATGATCCCAGCACATACAACTGCCAGTACATGTACACACAGACAATCCCAGCATATACAACTGCCAGTACATGTACACACAGACGATCTCGGCACATACAACTGCCAATACATGCACAGGTAGACGATCCCAGCACATACAACTGCCAATACATGTACACACAGACGATCCCAGCACATACAACTGCCAATACATGTACACACAGATGATCCCAGCACATAAAACTGCCAATACATGCACACATAGATGATCCCAGCACATACAACTGCCAATACATGTACACACAGACGATCCCAGCACATACAACTACCAATACATGCACACGTAGACGATCCCAGCACATACAACTACCAATACCTGCACACGTAGACGATCCCAGCAAATACAACTGCCAATACCCATGTCAAGGTACTTTTCTGGGTTCACAAACTAAGACACTCCTGGTCACACCAAGCCCAACACCTGCATGACTCCTGCCTGACTCACCTGGCGGTCTGGTCAGTATGTCAGGTATGTGGGGGGGGGTGAAATGACCACAATGAAAGTAGGTTTGCACACCTGGAGAGAACTCGGTGAACTGGTGAATGGCCCAGCCCATATGGGAGATAGAACTAGCATCACTCAACACGTGTGGCTGGGACACTTTCATGACTTCCTTGTTGTTTTCATGTTTAATATAATTAACCATGGGTATCTCACAATTCTAGCAGAGACGTACAAACTGGATGTGCTGAATTAGCCACATTTGACTGTCCCATCTATGTGCATCACAGAGTGGACATGCGGATCTTTGGACGTGCCACTGCCCACTCTGTGTCCAGCTGAAGCCAGCAATAGACTACTCTTGAGTGCCGAATAAATGTCCCTATACGCGTATTTATTTGATGAAAAATGCCACCCTATACGCACCTTATTTGGCACTATACTATTAAATTGGTACATTTGTGCCAGCCTATATTCTCCGATAATTGTCTCAAATTATGCAGGGTACAATTTTTAGGAGAGTAATCGTTCTCACTCCCTATTGCTAGTGCTAATCAATCATCCACTGCTCACAATAAAATCACTTGCTCCCAACTTCTGAGGATCCTAGATTTTGATCCCGAAGCGTTAGACCATTAAATTTCCATGATTAGATGAATCGGTCAGAATCCTTAGTTCTCTGGAGCTCGACATGGTATATTATTAGTTAAAACGCCATTATCAAAGCGTACACCGACCGTACATGGACACCGTGCGTAGTGCCTGAAACCGGTCATAACCGGCTGGCGGCGGTTTCTCCTGGCCCTGAAACGGCTTGCAATTTAATAAAACTGTAACGTAGAAAAACGGAAAAATTCCCTGGTTTTCCGCAGATATAAAATGCGGTTACTATATCTGCTGTGACGCGAATACGCACAAAGTTTATGCATATTCGGTAGAAAAAACCCAAAATACACGGTAATTCATGTAGTTTTCTAGGGACGCCTTGGCTTGAGTAAAAAAATTGCTTCTGCGCTAAAAAAGACAAATATACCAGTGACTTTTTCGCACTGTACTATTATTTGTTTTGAGCAGTTTGCCCCCCTATACTGTTATTCGGCACTATACTATTATTAAATTTGACCGATTTGCCACCCTATACTTTTATTTGGCCTATACGTTTATTTCGCACTCAAGAGTAGTGATTTCAGGCCTTGTATATTATTGTGGACAGGAAGTTAATTAAGTGTTTTACTTTTGTTTATGCAAACCCTGCATCAACACAGCACTGCAGAAAGCAGTACACAGATGTTTTACCATCCCGGTCTTCACCCATGGTTGTCCCATGTTAAGAATCTAAGTTCATGCACGTATCATAGATCGTCACCACATACCCATTTTCTTATTTATAGGCACATTTTACACGGTTTAACAATTCGAGAGAATAAAGTTGTGATCTATCCCCAATCACCTGTGCCATTTCTCCTAGCGTTGTAATTTCTCTGTTCCCCTTCCCAGATTTCCTGTTACTGTTGGTACATATCCATCAGGTACTACACCTGCTAACAGCTGCTACAGCTCCAACACAGTTGGAAGTCTCTGTTGTGAATCAGAGGATGACAGCACCTTACTCAGATAGGTGGGTGGATGTAGTGAATAAGTCAGGTACGGTGGAAGTTCTGATTCCAGTGCCTTGCTGCAGGCACTCCGAGTCACTTCACACACACACACACACACTTGCCAGCTCATACGCCACCTAGTAGTATGAGGTATATGTTATTCTGACAAGTAATCACGAAACATATGACTTCTGTCAGGCAGGCGGAAGGATGGATGGTAATTTGCAAGAATATTCCAACCAAATTAAGTTAATCAATGCTTGATTTGATCACAAAATTCATCAAGTTGTAAAGTCTATCAAAGGGAAAACTAATTGTCGTGTCAGCTGTCCTGTCAAAGTGCACTTGGCTTACCCTGTCCTTAAAGTCAGCCGAACAGCTGCACTGGCAAATCCTCCTGATTATGAGCTCAATAACTTGTTAAAAACAGCTGTCACAGAAAAGTAACAGTACTCTAAGTCTCAATAAGCATTCCTTTGAATTTGTTCTATGAGAATGGCACTGAAATGCACAAGTGTAGAGGAATGAAGAATTAACTGTGTGTGCATGCGTGTGTGCGTGCGTGCGTGCATGACTGCGTGTGCATGCATGTGTGATCAGTCTTCATGTTTGTAGATTTCCCAATGAGAATACATGCAGTTCCCAACTTGAAGGTTAACACATTTGGTTTGTTGCAATGTCATAATTTGTTGCTATTAAATTATCCATATAACACATACTGACAGTACTGTCAATGCAACAGTGGTGCAGCACTATTTACAAAGTAAACTAAATACTGACAGTACTGTCACTGCAACAGTGGTGCAGCACTATTTACAAAGTAAACTAAATACTGACAGTACTGTCACTGCAACAGTGGTGCAGCACTATTTACAAAGTAAACTAAATACTGACAGTACTGTCACTGCAACAGTGGTGCAGCACTATTTACAAAGTAAACTAAATACTGACAGTACTGTCACTGCAACAGTGGTGCAGCACTATTTACAAAGTAAACTAAATACTGACAGTACTGTCAATGCAACAGTGGTGCAGCACTATTTACAAAGTAAACTAAATACTGACAGTACTGTCACTGCAACAGTGGTGCAGCACTATTTACAAAGTAAACTAAATACTGACAGTACTGTCACTGCAACAGTGGTGCAGCACTATTTACAAAGTAAACTAAATACTGACAGTACTGTCACTGCAACAGTGGTGCAGCACTATTTACAAAGTAAACTAAATACTGACAGTACTGTCAATGCAACAGTGGTGCAGTACTATTTACAAAGTAAACTAAATACTGACAGTACTGTCACTGCAACAATGGTGCAGCACTATTTACAAAGTAAACTAAATACTGACAGTACTGTCACTGCAACAGTGGTGCAGTACTATTTACAAAGTAAACTAAATACTGACAGTACTGTCACTGCAACAGTGGTGCAGCACTATTTACACTACTAAGTACACTCCCGATGAAAGGAACAATGTTCTGCCTGCACCCTTGGTCCTCGAACCTACGGAGTTAAGGAACATCGGACAAATGGAACAATAATAATACAATCATCGGACACATGGAACAATAATAATACAATCATCGGACACATGGAACAATAATAATACAATCATCGGACACATGGAACAATAATAATACAATCATCGGACACATGGAACAATAATAATACAATCATCGGACACATGGAACAATAATAATACAATCATCGGACACATGGAACAATAATAATACAATCATCGGACACATGGAACAATAATAATACAATCATCGGACACATGGAACAATAATAATACAATCATCGGACACATGGAACAATAATAATACAATCATTCATACCTGAAATTGTAAAACAATAAACGTTAACTTAGAATACTGTTAATATGTAAAATCACTGTCTCATCAACCAGGTCTAACTTCATGTGACAACCTGGTCCCCAATGTGACAACCTGGTCCCCAATGAAGAGACAAGACATGCCAAAGTGATGTTCTCATCTAATTAAACTAGTATAATTACAGCCTCATTAAATGTTGGCATCTCTCCACCTTGGACCTCATAACAGCAGGTGTGACCAGCGGGCAGTGAACTACCTAGTGGTCATCAGATGGCCATGCCAAGTGGACAAGAGAAATTCCTTGAGCATCAGACAAAGAGCTCATTTAGACACTAGCTCAGAGTATGTTCTGGACTACTGAGTACTGACCCTCTGTTCAACCAGGCCTAAGACAACAAGGGTTTGTTCACTGCATCCTATGTAAAGATGACCAGTCATCTGAGACAGGTATGACTGTCACTGCTGAGGAGACAACTTGTCAACATTGGACAATTACAGCACCCCCACCATTGGCTATGTATGTAATTTCCCCTCCTGTTGTGAAAGGACAGTCAGTGGCACCTATCAGACTGCTTACACATGAATACTGTCAGTAGGATCCCTTTGTGACTTCTTAGAAACAGGTACGCCAATTCGGGCTACAATACAACATCGGTGGCTACGTATCTTTCCAAATATAATTACATGTGTTTCACTCAATAGAATGGTTTTGATAGCCTAATTATGTTTACAATGCTTGTTTTATAATATTGTACACCATGGGACTAGATAATATTTGCATAGGATATAATATTACGCAACATCGATTCTGTAACTGAGTCATAATTATTAATTGCATAAAATATTATGATCACATGCAGTAATGAAATATTGTATGAAAACCAATATACCAACTCAAATTTTTTTTTTTCAACTCTCCCACCCACAAGTTTGCAGTGCTGAGAAACACAGAATGTTGACAAGTCCCCAATTTTAACAAAACTGAAAAAAACTCAACAGTCTACCCAAACGACCAAATTCACCCCATGCTGTTTTATAGGCCCACACGGTACAGTATGTCCATCTGTTTCTACCAGATCAGCGGAATTCTTCCCAAATAACACACAACCTGTCATCCAGGGACCTGCATCCACCACCAGCCGACCTGACAGGTGCCTAGCTGACAACCAGCTCAACCCAACCCTAAAACACTGACAGCTATAAATAGTTGACTGTGTATGTGGCCCGGAATTCTGACAGCAAGCCAAAGTTATCTCCTGCCTGAATTATGTACACTGCCACGAGGGTGAAAGAACAAGCATGTTGGGGACACATACATGTATCAACCCTACCCCCTCAAGCATCTGTTCCACTCAATTAAGGGATGGGTTTAATCTCTCTCGCAACATAAACACCCTCAACAAGTTTCTGTGGTCAGTAACTGTCAGATCGTTATTACCCAAGACAGTCATTGCATTTTTCGATCATCTTTTGTTAAAGAGAAACAGAGGTCATGGTTTGGGGCCTATGCAACTATAAGATATAACTATCATTATAAGAATTACTAAAACATAACCATTTCAACTACAATTAAGAATACGATGCCAGTACCAGTGGTTTATTAGGAAAACCTTGTTAAACACACAACACCTTAATTTCATGGGCCGTGTCAAACTGTTAGACAACTCTACATCACAAGTGTCAAAGTCTAAATTTGCTTGCCAAACGAATCTATATTTGTATACACATATTCCTATATTCCAGTATGATAGGGCTATGCTGTTTGCGTACAAACTCAACTTATGTAGCATATTTTGGCCTTTGTTTACTAAACTAGTCTTCTTTCTGACAAAATAACATGTTTGTTCAAGATTGCATTAGTTTTGTGTATGCCGGCCTCCCTTAATATGTCACAATAGTCTAGGTTACCCAATTTTCATAGAACTGTGCATGCGCTTATCGGTCACACTGGTTAAAATGTCAGCCCTCAGTCAACTGGAGAAATGACCAGAATCTCCCACTTTTAGACTTTTAGAAAAAATGGTAATTCAACAAAATGTTTTATCACGAACAAGCCAGCAGCTAGATCATATCACGAGAAAGGTTTGGAATTGGTGTGAAGCATTTGTCATATCTAGCATTGTTTCCAGAAAGGCAAAAAGTGGAAAAAAAGTGAAAGGCAAATGGTTTTTGTACTGCCAGCGCCTGTTGTCACACACAATAACTTCTCACAAGACAGTTCACAGAAGTTATCTTACCTACACACACACCTGACTTGCATAAACAGTTGCTGACAAACAAAAATGTGCATGCATTTCTGAGTGTCAGGTATTACAACTGTCTGTCTTCATTGGGGCAGGAAAATCAGGTGGTATCAGCAATAATTTGTTTCATTGTGGACTTTTAAGATTCTCTTATAAAACAAACTGAAAACCTGTGTATCAATGGACATTTAGCTCTACTACAAATAGGGGTAATAAAAATCTATCAAAACTCTACATACATATGATTCATTAACCACCAAGACAAGAGTTCAGTGGCAGCTTGAGCCAAAGTTAGTTCCAGTGGGAGGGTGGGGGAGAGTGAAGGAGACAGGTGCATCCAATCACTCCCAGAAACATGGGGGCCTATGGCCATAGGGCACCTCTTCCAGACTGAGTAATCCACCACACGGCAACTCTGTAGCTCTCTCTAAACCCTTTCTTTTTATGTTTACATACCTTCAGACATCTACTACGACTTCCATCCATGAACGTCAATCTGCCTTTAGGCAAGTTTGGTGCCATGTTCACCTCTTCTAGTTCTGGATACACATTATTTAAATTTCTTGTGTTTTTTTATTACTGACTACACAGTACTGCTGTAGTATCTAGTATATAGAAACCAGTTACAAAGGGACATATCTGATACAAACAAATCTCCAAATTTATAATTCTACCAAACAGTCAATATAATCACCTATCATATATATATATATATATATATATATATATATATATATATATATATATAACATATAGTAACCACACACCCTTTGGCTGCAGCGTAAATAGTGTGACTGGTCAATATTTAAGTAGCACCTGTGAGGGTGTCCTGCCCTGGGCTACCCTGTAGTCTGGGTGCACATTCCACACATACTGGTGCTTTACTACCATAGCCTGAAAGACGACAGTGGAACATTAGCGAAATACTACAACCAGGCCACCTTTGACTTCCTGCTTTGTGGTCGTGTCACAATCACCAACTTCTGTATCTGCCATGGACACAATGACAAACACGTTCAATCACAACGTGCTTCTTCCGTCCAGCGTCAGTTTTACAGATCAGCTTTTTCTGTGAAAGCTACAACTTCGGTATCAGAGCATTCACATGTAATATAGCATAATGTATGCTTAACACACTGCATGAAGGAACTGAAGAGCTTTTTTAAATGTTTGTCTGAAACAATGATTACAATCTGGACAAAATGTATTTATGTTAGCTACTGTGAGTCATGCTGATAAATTTTAAGTACACCTCATGCTCTTTTACATGTTTTTAATACCATCCTCATCTGAAAAAAACATGTATCAATTTGTTATCATTGTGTTACATAATACACTCATATATCCAACCAAGTATGTTTTTGTTCTTCTTTAGAATTTATTCCATACCACGTGATGCTTCCTACAGCATCATACACCAAATAGTTTTTCCTGTTTGATTCATAACTATAGGCATTTTTATTTACATATTACTTTATATTATAAAATGTAATAAAATATAGTTAGTGTTATTATTTTTAAAGGTTTCACAAATTTGGAAGTCATTCACAGCTCAACTTTCGGACTTATTCCCACGAGGACGAATAACTTTCCTGAGGACATTGTTGTATTGTGTCAATACTGGGTGTTAATTACTGTTTACTAACACCCAACTCCATTGTCCACCTATTGTCATAAGGGGTAGTCTCAGAACTAATTCTGCATTGAAAAGATCAATTTAAGAAACTAAATTTTTTTATTTTATCTATTAACCCATTAGGCCCCAGGATTTTATTAAAACATGCCACCATATTCCCAGGATTTCTGGTAAATTGCGAGCGATTTTACCTCCTTGTGTTCAAAAATCTGTAGAAAAAAAACTATTCAATATTGACAATTACAAGTTGTGTTTATTTCGAAGAGCACTAATTTCTCCACATGCACATATACATAAAAATAGGATATATTAATAAAATGTTGACATTTGATCACAATTTGCAAAGACAACATAGTACATTTGTTAAAACATTGAAAGTTGCCACTGACATTTGACAATGATCCCATGCTATAACCCTACGCAACTCAGCAAAGAAAATGTAGCTATATGTGTTAGCTTTGAACAACTGAAAACATTATCAAATTCTGACTGTTATTTTTCAGGTTACACCATATTTATCATGACAAATATAGAAATAAAAATGTTCGAGACAGCGTTAACAAAACTAATTAAAATCAAGATTTCCAAAAGGGCAACACATGCACGTAATGAGCTGTTGTTGTTGCAAAATGTATCTGCTAGGGTGTGGCAAAATTTGGTAGCGTTTAGTTCAGTAGTTATTCGCCAGGATTTTTTTTTACAGAGGGTCCTATATGCGGCCGGCGGCGGCCGTTCCAGGACTGCACAGAGCAGCCGACTGCGGCCGTTGTGGGGTCTAACGGGTTAATTAAGAACAACAGTATTTTTGAGGGCCACATACAAGGTTTCAACCAGATGATTTTACTTGTGACAACTTCTACACACAGACATACCCTTTTTGCTTTGTCTGTATTCTTGACTTGAAATAGTACATAAATATTTATACACATGTAGCTATAATAAGAACATTATACACATGTATATATAATAAGAACTTTGTACACATGTAGCTATAACAAGAACGTTATACATATGTAGCTATAATAAGAACTTTATAATTTGCAGGAGCAGTTGTATTTTTTATGGTGGCAGAGCTGCCATGCTAAAAGTGAGTTTGAAATGAAAAGTTTGTTCACTGGTTAAAAGCATGACCTAAAGCATTCACGATTAGGTACTGTCATCTATCAGGATATGAAATACACCCACATCAAACTACATCTGGTAGGTTTTCGTAAAAAATCTGCCAAGCTATCTGCTTACTTTCAATGCAAGCACCAAAAGTATGTGTGCTTCGACCGCTGTAACAAGAGTAAGTTTGTCATTCTATTTTATACTCTTGTATATAGCACCAAAAGTATGTGTGCTTCGACCACTGTAACAAGAGTAAGTTTGTCATTCTATTTTATACTCTTGAGATGAACGCAACAAAATATTAACTTTAATATCACGGCAGATTTTTCCATAAATCTTAAACAAATCCATATAAATATGGGAAACAGTCGTATTCCTTCAAAAACCTGTATTAAATATGGTTAATCGGCACGAAATGGCATGTCACCCCAGGTGCATAATCACATAGTACTCGAGTGCGCAGAGATGGTCAGACGGACCCCTTGATGATGTTGCAACAAGCACTGGTGGGGTACCTTATGTCTGATGAATCAGGCACACAAACACACTAGGCTATAAGGTGCACTAGGCTAAATCTAGTGTGAAGAATGTCTGAGGCAATGTGATGAAACATTTGGAAATTTCTTTTTTCTTTTTGGTTTTGATACTGATCAGTTGTAAATATTGTCATTTGTGTTGTATATATATCTGTGAGTTGGCAGTTGAAATCATGACGTGTAACCTGCAATTTGTGTTGTATATCTGTGAGTTGGCAGTTGAAATCATGGCGTGTAACCTGCAATTTGTGTTGTATATCTGTGAGTTGGCAGTTGAAATCATGACGTGTAACCTGCAATTTGTGTTGTATATCTGACCTGGCAGTGGCTGAAATTCATCCTGAGACCAAAATCATGATGGGATCTCATCAAGTGTAGTTCTGATCTCTATTGATATCTGAAATCATTGTTTTTACTGCCTGCACAAACCCCTGTGCTCTTAAACCAACTGCTAAGTGCAAGGGTTTGAACTGTCATATATCACATGATTGAAGCACACAGTTCTGCAATTATTCTCGCAGGCATCCAAAAGTCAACGAATGATAATCACACGGGGAGACTAAATAAACTACTTAAACAAGCAGGTCAACACCTGAATATACACTACTCTTAGGTTTTAATAACTATCAAGATCCTGTACTAGAAATTATCATTTAAAATCTAGAGGTGCATTTACACATCCCAATTTTGGAGGAAAATGAATCTATACTATAAATAGTATAATGAATCATTTCTTATATTGAGACCACCAACCTTCACTGTCATGCCAGTTCTTCAGCACTGCATTTGGATTTAATGCTGTACAAATATTCCTGTACACATATATGGGAATAGTAGCGTAGTAAATTACTAGTAATGTTTCTTATAATGTGAAGCCAACCAGAATATAATTACATACAAAATGCACGAAACAAACACAGATTGTTGTGTAATTGATTTGAAGAGATTCTCATAGAAGGTTAACAGCAGATGTAGCTATTAATAATACATCATGACGAGCCACTGACACTTGCCATTTCATTAATCCATGCATATGTTAATAATCACTGTTAATCCACGGTCGAGATCCATTGTAGCATGATTTGACACTGCAACAATTACTAAATAATAATTATAATGACATGATTCAAGTTTGTGCATGTTTATTTAAATGTTATACATTCTAAATGACCTAACAAAAATTTAGGGTCCACACAGTGTAAACTGGCATTGGGCAATTCCAGCATTATGGACGTACATGTCAGAGAATTTTGGACACTTTGTCAAGACGTGCAATACAGCACAATTGGAATAGGTGGATTTTGAAATGGTCATAGTGTGTAACTTACTATTAACATGCCAAATGATAGTCTTCAAGCATTACTCATTTTTGAGAAATGTTCTAAAAATAGTCCCGTTATGGACGTATACAGAGAAACTTACTTTTTAATATTGCTTCAAACATTTCAACAACTCTGTGAAGTATGAACTCATAAAATATAATAAAAACTATGTGTTTGTACATTAGACTTTAAGCTTCCAAATAAAGTAGAAATTAATTAATTTCCTACAAGTAACTAGGTCACAGGTTCATGTGTATGTTGTCATGGACGTAAACTTTTCGTGTTATGGTCATGCATCTCTAAACATTATGGACATACACTTCACATTTCACTATTTAATGTACACAAATTACATAATATCAACTTATAAAAGAATTATAATTTTCAGCAGTTCCACTTATAGCCTAATGGTCATTCAGTCTTTCTCTTTCTTTTTCAAGTCAAAATATGTTGGCCTTCTAAGGAAACCCTTTCATCAAGGCTCATGCTAATAAATCACACAGAAAATATACTGAAGAGATCATTTATCATTATGACATAAGATTTTAAATAATTAACTGTGAACAATTGCAATATTCAATAACAACCGTGCATTTTTGAATAACCGTAGTGTACAAAAGTAGTTGTTAGCAATACTCTAACTGTACTTCTTAAACTAGACCAGATGTTCTTTTGCAGAAAGATACACATTTCAACTCTAAAACACTTGCAAAACTCCATAATACCAATCAATAATTATTGTCAGAGTGTTTTTAATATGCATGTTTGTTTAATGAATAAAATACACTTCGAATCTCAGCTGTTCCTGCAATAATCTTCAAACGTTTTCTTATTCTCTTCAAAGATAAATAACTGTTGGGTTTTTCAAGAAGCCACTGCATGCAGGCTTATGCAGCCCAATAAATAGAGAAACAGAAGTGTTTGGCTGAGATGTAAAAGGGTCATTCCGTGTGTCAAATCAATCAATGGTCCAAAAGTTAATTTTTAACCAATGAATAAATAGCCTTACCTAAGCACTTCTGCAAAAACTAAGGAGTTGTATTCAAATCGTGTCTGTAACACCTTATAACGTGAACAGGGGTAAGCACCCAAAAACACACCCATTATTTTTATCTGCTTTCAGATGCTTCTAACTTGAGAAGTTTACAAGCTACATACCTGAAATTTGCTCAATATGTAGAAACATTGGTACAGATTATCTATGCAAAATTCAAGAATGATAGGGAAATGACAGTGGGGATAACGGGTGCATGAAAATGGAAAAGCATTATTTTTTCTGAGAAAGATTTCAACAGTCTGTGTTTCATTGTTGTTACAAATTAAAGAAATAAAGTTTAACAGTAAGACTACTATGTCACTCTATCTCATTACTAGATTAAAAACAACTGTAACAAAAAAGAAAATATGATCAAAGCTACAACATTTTCAGAAAGTTGAATTTTTCTGAAAGTTCCATATTCTATACCGCATTCTGACATCAAATATTTTATAATTCATGCAATGATATTGATACATCCATTATATTTCCCTTTAGTACAAATGTTTATCTTTAAAATGGTACCCTATTTATAAGATAAACCAAATTTTAAAAAAATGATGGTAAGGTTGACCATTTTGCAGAAATTGCCTCATTACTGATGGAATTATCAATTTCTGCCCATGCACAAGACAAAACATACTGCTGCAGAGTCCTACTAGCAGGAATAACGCTGACTTTAGATGTAGGTAGGTTCTCAGAACATTTTTGTTTTCCCATGACACAAGTTTGACATCATCAATTGGTTTTACAGGATGATCCTGTTAGAAAATTCTAGAAATAGGATGATCCTGGTAGAAATAAATGTTTGCTAGGTTCACTGCCACTGACAAATTCAGTTGTGTATTCATTGCCCCTACACCTGTCTAGTTCCAATAAACTCCAGCAGTGTGCAATGTCCGAAACACCCACAAATTGGTGTGGCATGTAATTTAGCATCATATACTGCAGATGGTCTGATAAGTGTTTTTGGCTAAAAAGCCTCGTTAAATACACAAACATCATAAAGAATAAAAAAGAATTCCTAGTAAATTCCTTCACCAAAAATGTTTTGCAAAGCTGAATAATATGCTAATGTTTTGAATTAAAATGTATAATATCTAAATGAATGATGCTAATTACCTTTCTCAAGCTCCTTCAACCAAACAAGGAGACTAGTTAGTAGTTTGCATGTTGCAGATGGACTGAATGACCTAGTACAGATGGACTGAATGACATAGTACAGACTCACACTATCATTCAAATAGAATTTGCCTTGGATAAGCAAATGCCAGCTAATGAATGCGTTAATTAACATCAGACTAACGCCATCTTTGCTTTGGTGTGAGGTTACACCCCAGTCACTCTGAATAATCAGAGTCCACTAAACCTTTGCATCGTGGCTCGTGGACCCGGTAACATCTGAAAATCAACACACTAGACTGCGATAGTTAAGAGACCAAAGAAATTCCCTTGGTTGGGTAACCTACAAAAGAAATTAAAAGTCTAGACTACATAATATGTTAAGCTTGACTACAGTCTACAAAAGGGAGATAATTGATTTGACTTTATTAATAGTTCTAGTGTGTAATCATTGGCTAACAAACAGACCAATTTATATATGAGCCAAACTACACAAACCGAACTCATTTAAAATTAGATACTTTAAAATATTTAACATCCATCACATAAGCGTAACAGTACACACCATGATTCCAATTCAACTTGACTTTAACATTTGGATATTCATTCTAGTTGCAACAAATCAATACTTTATCATGCAGTTGACCTATTAACATGTTGACCTAGTGGTGACAACATCAGAACGCGATATGTTCCTAAGCCCGCTTGCCGCAAAATCCATGATGCTGCATGTTATTAATTATCATTAATTTCAAATCACAGTGTCTTCTAATATCAACACAATTACATGAGCACTTTTGACAATTTATCTTGTTATAACCACTGTGAGTACGTATGTTTGCATGTATGTTTTGCTACTCCTCCTAGACATTAAATGTATGTTTTGCTACTCCTCCTAGACATTAAGTTATGTTTTGCTACTCCTCCTACACATTAAGTGTATGTTTTGCTACTCCTCCTAGACATTAAGTGTATGTTTTGCTACTCCTCCTAGACATTAAGTGTATGTTTTGCTACTCCACCTAGACATTAAATGTATGTTTTGCTACTCCTCCTAGACATTAAATGTATGTTTTGCTACTCCTCCTACACATTAAGTGTATGTTTTGCTACTCCTCCTAGACATTAAGTGTATGTTTTGCTACTCCTCCTAGACATTAAGTGTATGTTTTGCTACTCCTCTTAGACATTAAATGTATGTTTTGCTACTCCTCCTAGACATTAAGTGTATGTTTTGCTACTCCTCCTAGACATTAAGTGTATGTTTTGCTACTCCTCCTAGACATTAAGTGTATGTTTTGCTACTCCTCCTAGACATTAAATGTATGTTTTGCTACTCCTCCTAGACATTAAGTGTATGTTTTGCTACTCCTCCTAGACATTAAGTGTATGTTTTGCTACTCCTCCTAGACATTAAGTGTATGTTTTGCTACTCCTCTTAGACATTAAATGTATGTTTTGCTACTCCTCCTAGACATTAAGTGTATGTTTTGCTACTCCTCCTAGACATTAAATGCATCTCGGGCGCCAAACTTTCAGGGGTTCATCTACGACCCCAGCAGGTATGAGCCGTCTCATGGTTTCAGTCTTATTTTTTTAATTCACCCAGCTAGTACCCTTTCTACAATTATAAACAATCAAATTACCTCTTGTAGTTATTACATAGAATTGTCTGCAAAGCTACACCAACAATGAAATATGTAAAATTGTTCAGTGTCGTGCATATTTTCTTCGATTGTTTGATGTTACTTCCTACAGGGGCAAGACATCGCTAGATGTTACTTCCTACAGGGGCAAGACATCGCTAGATGTTACTTCCTACAGGGGCAAGACATCGCTAGATGTTACTTCCTACAGGGGCAAGACATCGCTAGATGTTACCATAACAGCCCGTATTATGTTATAATTTCAAGAGATATTGACTGGCAGCGCCAACTATCAGGGCATAGATGGATATTTCTGTGACGTTTTTTAAATATTCAGTTGCTATCATAACAGTTACTTACTACCAAGTTATCCCACCTGGAGGATGTTATCCCACCTGGAGGATGTTATCCCACCTGGAGGATGTTATCCCACCAGGAGGATGTTATCCCACCTGGAGGATGTTATCCCACCTGGAGGATGTTATCCCACCTGGAGGATGTTATCCCACCAGGAGGATGTTATCCCACCTGGAGGATGTTATCCCACCTGGAGGATGTTATCCCACCTTGAGGATGTTATCCCACCAGGAGGATGTTATCCCACCTGGAGGATGTTATCCCACCTGGAGGATGTTATCCCACCTGGAGGATGTTATCCCACCAGGACATTTTGGGCATTTTTGTTATTCAAAACAATCTACCATTCTTTTAAAAACTCATATTCACACTGACAACACGCTCATCATTCATAATTGCTGCTATGTGGCTAAGTTAAAATTGTAAGAAAGTAGGCTTTAAGTAGCACAGTCCACAAACATTACGAAAACAAATTCACTAGTTCAAAGAGAACGTGTCATTGAATTATTTCTACAGATTCAAAGGATGCACCGGCTAACTTTCTCTAAGTGCTTGAATAATAATGTAGAATTACTGTTCCGTATGACATGCACTCGAAAGTCATTGACAGTACATACGTAAGTATGATTAAGTAAATGGTGTGCGTGACTTCAACAATAATTTAGCATTATATGTACACATGAAATGTTTGCCTTTGAAACGTTCGATTCAAAACAAGGAAGTATGGGCGAAATTTCAAAGTTCTTTTTGTGGTGGCATAATACAGTAGTACCTGCCTTCAATGGACACATCTGTATCCAAGTAAAATTGTATCTACATTGCAGGTGTTCCCCCATGGGAAGGACGGGCATGCAGGAGAGGAGGGTTCAGTACTTCATGGTAGAAATGTGTCAGGACATCTGTTGATAATTCAAAACTGCACATGTTGTATAATAAGGATATCACTATGGTATTACAAAATAAGTTAAACAAAAATAATTTTTTAAACCCCAAAAATTACATTTCTTACACAAATTTATCAATACGGTACGACTCCCCAAAATGTTACACCACGATCCAGACTCATAAGAGTGATGACACATCTAAAATGTTACACCACGATCCAGACTCATAAGAGTGATGACACACCAAAAATGTTACACCACGATCCAGACTCATAAGAGTGATGACACATCTAAAATGTTACACCACGATCCAGACTCATAAGAGTGATGACACACCAAAAACATTTCCACACAAGACTGTCCGCCCGACTCAGCTCTCTCGTGATGTCCGTCCGTTTTGAACGAATTCTAATAATCTAACCGTACACAGACTGGGCTCGTATTCTTGAAGACATTTCTGCATATTGTCAGAACGCAACCATGACGGGGAAACATCTCAGCTGAGACATTTCATTAATCTCGATTTTTCTCAGCTAAGATACTTTGGCACTAAGTCATAAGTTATCTACAAAATTATAACGATGTCGCCAGGTAGTGTGAAACAAAATAATAACCTGGCAATAACCGGCACTGGCGAAACACTTTTGATCCATGCAAGTACAAAACAAACATCACCTCGCTTCCACAGTCGTTGTACTTAAAGTTTATTGAGCACCTTCAAAGCAATTCTAAGTTAGTTGTTTGGACAAACATGAGGAGTACAGCGAGGTGAGACTGTGTTGCATGACCATCAAAGTTATTCTTGCACTGCGTAACTGCGACAACCAGCCACACACAGCGCTTTTTTTACATCATTTTCTAAACAAAATTAATTATTGCTGTCCGCTTTAACAGGGACATATGACCAAAATATCTTGACGGTCCCTCATCAGAAGGACATTAACATGGTAAAACATTCCATACACTGAGAAAGCTTGTCGAAGGGTCCGCTGAAGGCAGGTAATACTGTACCTGTGGGATCCAAATGGACCACGGTGCACAAATTAACAACCAGAGTTATGACAAAAAACATGTTTACAGTAAGAACACAATGGGTTCTTCAATCCTATGTCTGAATCTGTGTATATATAAAACAGACTAGGCTATCACTGTCCTGAGCATTTGTTTTCGTGATGCACATAAAAAATGTGGCTAAAGCAATTTGCATTTGACAAAACAAAAATGTGGGGCTTTAGCCAAAATGTCTAAACAGTTTAAAAAATCAGAGCTAGCTCAGGTAGATCAGTGTTTCCCCTGGTATATGACAAGCAAGATGGGCCACCTCGCTGTTTTTTACACCTGACCACCTCACCCAATATAAATGATAACACGTAAAAGCACACAAAAATACACTTATTTCCAATGTGGTCCTGTTCCATGCTAACAGTAACACAGTTAAACAAGTTTATATTTGTCCCCTTCTAATTTCAAGGGAAAAAGTTGTAAACACTTAAATTAAAAATGCATCAGAACTCAGAATGCTCCATTTTGAAGCTAATGTTTAAACAATAATGGCACTCGCCTTATCCACCATTGGCGGACACCCCATCACCTCACTTGTCATTTTACCCAGGGGAAACACTGCAGATTACATACCAGTAAGTAAACAGCTAAACCATGAGATAAAGCAGGGAGAAACAGAAAGTATGATGTACCACGTCCAAAGTAACTTTCTGCTGCTCAAATGATATAACTTTTAAAACATTTTGCCAGTAGTATATTACAGTAATTTTTTTGACTTTGTAAGCGCACTATGACTTAGGAACATAATTCTGACTAGCAGGTCAACTGAACTGTTCTACCTCTTTTTGGGCCAAGTACGGGGTTACTGGAGTTATTTATGAGGTCAGAAGTCTGCCAGAGGTTCAGCCAAGAACATACTTCCCTACAACCAGTTGCGACACTTTGTGCCACTTTTGGGCCCAGCACATTTGTTGAACTGAACCTGAGTGCACACTGTTCTGATGCACCCAATAGTTCACCTAGTTTTACACACTTGAGTCATTTTACTAGCAGATTGGCATAGACAACCCGGTGGAATGAGAGGGGTATGGCAGTGTTTCACATGTGAGTGATACAATTATTAATTTTTTGGCGTATGTGTTATTATTTTCAGTTAGATGGACATAGACAACAATTAGAAAAGTGACACAATTCTGACCCCTAAAATTCTCACACTCACTGGATTGCACTGGCCCCACTCTCGAGTAAATTATCTTAGAATTTTTTTAAGTAAAACCAATTGCTGTTTTATGTTATGAATGAATCCGGGCATTAAAATATAAATTTGTCAGTGTAAGTATGAAATCATTCTATAAATAAAAATTATCAAATAGTCATTTATATTATTTTATAATATAATTTAGCAGCCAACAGAATGCTCAATAATCTTTTCATGCAGCCTTTAAATTTAATCAATATGACCTGGCTATCATTACATTATTGTAGACAACAGCAAACGTTTTAATGACATGCACCTTTTATTTATTTAACATATAATGCAATGTATTTAAACTAATCTTATCATTGTCAGCACCTCTGGGGATGCATTTACAGAGTATCATAAATGTTTAATATATTTATTTATACTTAGTAGGAAATGCCGCTAAAATGACTAGCCTACATGAGACCAGTGCTATGAAAGCCTATGATACTCAGTTACAGCAATCTTCAAATGCTTAGCATACTTGAGTACTCAATCATAAATATTGTCTCACAAGAGATGCAGATTCCTAACATATATGTGACACTACTAACATAGACAGGTCATCTTAAATGACTAGTGACGTGCTGCATATGACAGGCCTGCACCTACTGTGTAAGTAAGACTGAAATATTATTGTCCATGCTATTTCCTTTGAGCTTGTAAATGTATGTTTACAAGCAATACCTGCATTGATGGTACGATTTATATACTTTAACATTACAGCAGAAAGAACAAAAACACAAAACCATTCAATTAACTTGCAAATATCACAAGGCTTATATGACATACAAATTATAAGATTGTGTCCTGCTTTTGTCACCATAACTGACAGCATAATCATAATAACGAGGGTGGTGAAATGTAAATTGTAAATAATTCACCCCTGACACACAAACTCCACTAGGGGTAGTGAAAACCACCAAGGGATATCTAAACTTTCTCCAGCAGTACTATTTGCAATGCCAAAATTGGAAAACAATGATGTAACATTAAATCACACATAATTTAGCCAATATGTAATGAAAGCATCTATACTTGCCTGTGCTCCATAGTTACAAGAGAATATAATATAATAATATTATGTTAATGGTTCTACCTTTGACAAAGAGTTTGGTAACTGAAACTAATTTAAACTAATTAAGGCGAATTGTTAATTTATGGACACTCACCTGCTTTGATAGTTTTGAACATGACAGGGGCACTGTTCTTGCTGACATGTTTCAGCCATTCGAGCAAGTCTCGCAGGGTGAACCCAGATACTTTCTGACCCTGAATCTCCAGCAAAATTTCGTCGTGATGCAGCTTACCACTGTGGTAATTCATATGTTCCTGTTTGATCTCCCCAATGTAGCAGAACTGGCCATTCTCCGCCCCTCCCTTTATAACCATCGGGAACAGGCCCTCGGGCCCGGCCGAGAGAATGCATTCGTGCACCCGTTCGTTCCAGTGCCGTGGTTCGCGTTTGTTTTTAGTCGGACTTGGCGACTTCGGCGGTTGTTTCGGCTTCAGCATCGCGTCGACGCTGCCTGTTCAATGTCCACTAAATATGCAGCGCATATAACTTGATGATCAATTGGTTCCCCCATACGCAGAAGTTGCCGATCTCAAATTACCATCGCTTGGTTCACAAGCGACACCAAACTTTCTCGGCTCACGAAAACACCGTGACCCTCCAAACATCGAAATTCTACTTGCAAAAACTCATTCATCCTTTAAGTTTGTATCGTATTCCACGAGTCCGTGTAATCCAGAATGCGTGTAATATCCACTGGTGCGATAATTAGCCCCAAATACACCACTGGACGATTGTTTATCCGCCGAAAACTAAAGCGTTCCGCTAAATTTCGAATGATGTTTTCGCGTAAAGCTATCAAGAGCGCATGCGCCGAGTCACTCACGGAAGTGAGTATATTGATGCATTGTCGTAAAACGGCTGACGGGGAGTTTCGAGCAGCCTGGTGACCATGGGTGTTCGACCAAAGCAAACCTTCTCATCTTTAATCGAAACAGGGTCGTCCGCGGGATTTTTTTTTGGGTGTGCAAATATTTGTGTGACTTTACTTCAATATCCAGTTATTACACTTGCAGTTTAACAAGATTGCAATCCAAGGCAAAGGCCCAGATCAGATGGCAAGTGGACAAGGAAGCCATTGCCATTGGCTTATCGAGAGTCCAACATTTTTAATCTATGTGTAATCCGCCCTCCCGAGATATGTGTCAACCTTGTTTTTAAACATATTCACATTAGCTGTTGCGGTAAACTACAACAGAACAGTTAGACTGGAATTGACTACCCAAAACCGTTGTGTTTGCATCCACCTTAACTTGGGCTTAGACACTTTTAAAGTTATGTTGGGCAGACAGATCTAGAGACGAGACTAAAGTCTCTGCAGTGCTTTCGCCCACGCACCCCATTGGCGTATTGACGTTCGGGTTCTTGCCAAGTACTATGTAGATATAGTATAGACGCTGCTAGCAGTTACATAATCTGTAGATAATTTATTCCATTCATTTATTGTCCTAGCTTTGAGAACGAGCACTTCCTGATATCCAATCTACACTGAGAAAAAATTTTTTTATTCAATTCAATACCTTAAAAACTTAAATTCTCTTAACTGCCTTGTCTCTAGAGTTATTAAACCACATTCTTTCGTTCGTTCTTCATAACTAAATTCTTTCTCAGTTGTGGAATAATTTTAGCTGCTCTCCTCTGTATTTTTTCAAGCGTATCTATATCCTTCTTACGGTATGGTCTCCAAAGTTGTATACAGTACTCTAAATGAAGCATAATTACTGTTTTATACAGGAGTATAATTATATTTTTTCCTTGTATGTTATATTTCTCCTAACCAACCCAAGAATTTGATGGAATACCCTTTGAATTTCAGCTGCAATACCACACTGCTCTGAAACTTTCATGTGAGCACTTATTGTAACTCCTAAGTCCTTTTCTTTTACAGTAGTACCTAGAACAGTATCTCCCATTTTATGGTTTACATCCAAGTTCCCATGTCCTGTATGTAGGCATTTACATTTCCCAAAATTTAATAAATCTGCCATTTCTCAGACTATTTAACTAATTTGTCTAGATCATTTTGTAAATGCTGTTTATCACCATCAGTGTTAACCTTTCTAAACAGTTTTGTGTCATCCGCAAATTTCATTACGTTGCCTGTTATATTGCTGTCCAGGTCATTGATATATATTAAGAATAATAAAGGTGCTAACACTGATCCTTGTGGTACCCCACTCAAAACCGATTTCCAGTTTGTAACCTCCCCATTTACTACAACACGCAGTCTTCTGTCAGTCAGCCATTGTTCTATCCAGTCGATTATGCCATCCCTGATACCACATGCTTTCAATTTAAGTAGTTATCTTTGATGTAGCTTTGTCAAAAGCTTTCTGAAAATCTAAGTATATAATATCTACTGGTGATCCCTCGTCTTAGTATTTTTTTCCAAAAAGCATAATGTTAAGCATGACCTCGCTTTTAGGAATCCATTTTGAGATGGATTTAATAATGTATGCCTAACAAGAAGTCCACCATATGGTCTTTAATTAACCTTTCTAATAATTTACAAATCACTGATGTTAAACTCACTGGTCTGTAATTCTCTTACTTATTTCTAGAACCCTTTTGGTATGATGTTTGCTTCTTTCAATTCAAAAGGAACCACTCCATGTTTTAATTACAAGTTGAACACTCTTGCAAGTATTAATATGTTAATTTGTTCTACTGTTTCCATTAGTAGTTTTGGAGGAATTTCATCCACGCGAGGTGATTTGTTGTCCTTCATTTCCTTTATTTTCTTAGCTACCATTTCAGGAGTTACAATTAAATGCCCTAAATAGTCTGATTTAGCCTCCTGAAATTTAGCATCTGGAACTGGTAATTAACTGATACCCTCTGAGGTAAACATTGAACTGAAGTATCGATTTAGGTCTTCCGCCATTAACAAATCTTGTGATATTATATTTCCAGCACTGTCTTCTAGTCCATCCTAGTCTCATGTTTTGTTTACTCCTGACATATGCATAAAAACTCTTGGTGTCATTTTTTTTGTTACATGCTAATTTTTGCTCATAGCTTCTTTTAGATTGTCTAATTTAATTCGTAGCTGCATTAAGTGCCTCTTTGTAATTTGTGTAGTCTTTATCCTCTTTGGAACGCCTATAAACCATCCACATAGTTTGCTTGTATGCTATTCTTCAAATAGCTTCTTTTGACAAGTGTTTCTTTCTAAACCGTTTTCTGTGTTTTCTCAAGGAAACAAATTGATCAATAATCTCATTTTCATACTGTAATTTAGAATGTTCTAACATTCAATTGCAGTCTTATTCCTTAGCATTTTAGTCTAATCTAGCTTTGTTTAAGTATTTTTTCAAATCTTTATTGTTACCTTTGTGTAAGTTTCTCCTGTGTTTTTTATTTGTACTTTCTGATTTTACTTTAATGTCAAAATGTAGTTGATTATGATCACTGTTACCAAATGGCTCATGTATTTTGACATTGTCCACGAATTAATTTTGTGAAGACAACTAGATCTAATACATTCTCTCCCCTGGTTGGTTCCAGCATGTGTTTGGTAAGGAAGCTATCCTGAATTAAAAGTAGAAACTGTTAGTCCTCACCCCGTGCTCTCTAGAGATTTTCATTGTATGTGTCTGTGGCTAAAATCTCCCACTATGATCCATTTTCCTTTAGTCACTTCCTTTATAGCATTTTGTGTTATCCTCTTCGTTTATGTTTGGACTTCAGTAAACTAATCCAATAGTTAATGTTGAATTTCCTGTAACTATATTGCACCAAACAGCTTCATCACAATTTGCATCCATTTCTAATTTTATTTCGTAAGCGTGAATAGATTCTTTAATATATAAAATAACTCCCCCTCCCTTTCTTCCTATTCAATCTCTCCTAAACATGACATCCTGTCAGTCCTATTTCAAGATCTGATATGTCTTTGTTGGCCCATAATTCAGTTATACCACTTATGTGAGGGTTATCATCTTCTACCGTAATATTTTTTTTTAAATAACTAGGCTCCTTGCATTTAAACACACACATTAAAATATCTTTAGCATAATAAGGCTTGTACACAACATTCTAGATGTGGTCTAATATATGTATTATAAATAATGTTGAACGTTTCTCTGTCAAAGTGAAGAAATGCTCTCTACTTTAAACCAGCCACCATAGGTTGTTGGGATGTAGCGACAACCTGTTTCTCACATTTCAAATTATTTGAAATCCAAACACCTAGACCCTTCTCCTGAACAGTTTCCGTTAAAACCATATTATTATTTTGGTTACTTATAAGATATATCATTCTATATAATTAGTTAACATATATGCCAGATAATCTGTTTAACATAACTAGTGCACAGTCTAGACCCTATACCAGATACTTGCTATGATAACAGCTACAACATAACACATTATATCCGGGCAAGACACCCCATAGTCCCGGTATACGGACAAAAACCACCCCGGACGAAAACCACCTGGACAAAAACCATCCGGACTAAAACCCCCCCGGACATAATCCCCCCTGACTAAAACTACCCTGGACAAAAACCACCCACGTTTTTTGCGAGTATTTATTTACATATTCATTCATTCATTCATTCAACATCAACATATAATCATTATACATAGAATCATACGACCAATTATCATGAGTATACACATTCATACAGTGAGGGTGATTTTATATAGCATAATTTTACAACCAATTATACACATTCATACATGTACACATATCAAAAGTCAACATATATTATGAAAATTACTTCCAGCGGATACAGTGTCTATGAAAATTACTTCCAGCGGATACAGTGTCCTATTCCCCTCAGGGTAACCTCAACAGATTTGCGGCCATCGCGAATATCTGTACAGAGGTTGTGAAGCCTCTGCTGGAGCTGTACTGTGGATCGATGTACCCGCTTCTTGAGAGGCTGTCCACGGGAATCCAGAAGAATGGCGGCGCGAGCATCATTCTGATCCTTATGAAGATTGTCAATGGTACGCCATATGCTGGGATGTGAACACCCAACAAGTGATCGGAAGGAGTTGTTCCATGCCTCGCACATGTTGTTGGTTCGAGATTCACCGCTGATTGTGACCTCATGAACCTTCCACAGTTCAGGTGGGAACATTGGTGCGATCCTGCGCATCTTCATTGGAGGAATGCTACCATCTGGACCAGTTGGGTGCTGGATTCGGCGATACGATCCCGAGATGTAGGTGGCATCAAAGTAATCGATGAGAGGTTCTAGACCTTCAGGTGTGTGTTCCTTGAGATACTTCAGTCCTTCTGGAACATCAGCTACAGGCAAGAATGCCAATCCGTCGAGCATCCCGCAGAACAGCTTCACGTCATCATCTGAGCGATACAGTGTCACAAGTCCAAGCTGCTGCACCTTGCGCCACGTACTCTGGGTGAGATGATAAAAGCAACCTCTGCTCTGAACATCGGATCCAAGGGTACTGCTGACTGCGTTGATAGTAGCCTGTTCAAAGTCAGTGATGATCGTTGTTGGATCAGGCTGAAAAAGGGGGTTTTTGTCCAGGGTAGTTTTAGTCCGGGGGGGATTATGTCTGGGGGGGTTTTAGTCCGGGTGGTTTTTGTCCAGATGGTTTTTGTCCGGGGTGGTTTTTGTCCTACATCCCATAGTCCCCACCCCCACCACACCCCACCCAGACGCACATGAATTGAAATTAGGGCGACTCAGGACATGACCACTGCAAGTGTTTTTCCACTACAAAAAGGGCACGATTTGTTATTCGAGTATAAAGGTGGGGCAAATTATTGTAGCGAATGTTTGTGTTCCTACTATAGGGGAGACTGGGGCTAGTTGTATACAGGGGCATGCTGTTACATAGTCGTTTTACGAAAACAGCACACACGGAATCACTATTGACAGTAGTTGGTTGGACGTCCACCAGCGGACACCAGGGCTGGGTCCAATTACACAAAATTATATCAATTACAATTACAATTACATTAAATATTTTATTTCAATTACAATTACAATTACAGTCATGATTTTCCAAATCAATTACAATTACAATTACACTGCTTCAATTACAATTACATTATGCGCAACCAAATATATTCAGCATTTGTTAATGATGTATTTTTGCGCGTTTTGCTGAATTTCAATATTTTGTACACAATTGATAAACAAATATAACGGTAATGTTTGTACATTTTGTTGAATTGTGACTTTGAATTATGCTAAATAAAAAGATAGCCATTAAAACATATTTTATTATATAAAAATACAATGCAATATCCAGACATAATCCTACAGGACATATTCCAATGCAGACATTTATCCGTGCGCATTTCTTAAATTTTTCTTTGGAAAATACTAATAATAGGGTTTGATGTGTTTACTTTGAGGTTGTAGCTCCTGCTCTAAGCTGACATTCTTAATTGGTCTGCCCTTTGCTTTGTGTGAGTTGGGAATGGGAAGAGAGGCCATATAAATGGTCCTTGCCACCTGACCTGTCTCCAACCCACCACAACACAAGGGGTGTAATTGGCTTGCTAACTCTGCAATGTTTCACTGAATGTCTGTGCATTGTTTATTGCTTCCTGGCTGTTACCAACTTACTGAAAAGGCTAATTGCTAAGGCTACCCACCACTAGCACCACTGACCAGTACCCACCAGACAGTGAATACTGTGACTTAAATATAAATATATAAGCAGGTGTTATTATTAGTCTTGATTTTCAACTCATGTGAGACTTAAATTATATTTTTATTGACAATTCATTCAGGTAGTTTGTGATATGAAACGTACTGTAATTGATTGTAATTGAAATAAAATTTCAATTATACAAAATATAACAATTACAATTACAGCAACATTTTGAAACCATAATCAATTACAATTACAATTACACGATTTTGCTGTAATCAATTACAATTACAATTACATAATTGGACCCAGCCCTGGCGGACACACACTCATCTCTCGTATCCACTTTTTATGTTTCGTGAATGAAACTTGAAACATATATGTTATATAGTACAATGGGTTATGCCAAGTAGAAGTTAAGTTTAAATTCAGGATTTGTAATCGTCCATGTGCATTCAACTACAACAATTGTATTTGGGCAAGTTTTTACAGTTGTATTTGGGCAAGTTGTTACAGTTGTATTGGGACAAGTTGTTACAACTGTAACAACGCTCGGGTGGCCCGCACGGGTGGCTCAACCAGCAAGTTGTGTACTGACAGTGACTGGTAGAAGTAAATTTATTTACCCACGACGTGTGAACGCTTTGTTTCACAAGTGAAGCCCTACATACTGGTTTATAACCAGTACTGTAAATGCTAGCAGCGTGAATATATTTAACAGCAAAATTGTCAAATATCTCGGGCGGGTTACACATAAATGAAAAATTGTTGGACTCTCGATAAACCAACGATTCCCTTGTCCACTTGCCATCTGGGTGTTTTGCCTTTAATGACAATCTTGTTAAATCTGGTTAAATCTTTATGGCACAACCCTATTTGAGCAATTAATAAACATTGCACGGTTCATTGAAATGTGGATGTTCGTTCGCGTGAATGTGTGCATATGTGTAGCATACAATCGAGTAGAAGTTGCATTACAGATATATTTCAATTCATTATTTCATACTCCATTCAATAATTTATATTCAATACACAATTGTTTGTTAGTAAGAATCCGGGGAATGTGTCCCCTTTGGAAACTACAATTGAAAAGCTTGATTTATAATAATAAATAAATAAAAAAAATTATATGAAATACTTCTATTGCGCTAAAATCATCGGGAGATTAAAGCCCGGCAGCGCACCCAAACAAAAGGAGTTACGTACACTTTCTTTGCTGTAACAACGTGCCCCGTATGAGGTAACAATGTGCCCCGTATGAGGTAACAATGTGCCCAGTATGCTGTAACATATGTTTACGGGGCTAGTTGTGACATCCGAATACACTAAAACCAAATTAGTTACCGATGGTTCTAGAGATGTGAATAGTCAGATCTAATTGTACGTATGTTGAACTTTCTGAAATACTAATGAACTGTTTGCGCATAATCAGATCTATTATCCAGTCAGTTTTTGGCTCTTTGTGGATCGGTGTTCATCCTTGATGGATTTCACTATGGAAAAAGACCTCTCGCCACTACAGTTACTTATCAACAAAGTCAGATATATGCGAAGCAATAGGTGTTAACATTACTGCTTTCGGGTGGGAAATACTGGTTTTCCCCATGGTCTTGCTTTCCCGCTTTTTGGATGAAATGTCCCGGTTTTTTTTTTCATAAACACATTCACGGTAAAATCGATAGGAACAAGAGGCCATTCTAGGCACAAGTGGCCATACTAGGCATATTTTATTTCTTTGGTCTCGAATAATTTCACATATTTTCACGCGAATTTTCACCACATCACGCACGCACGCACGCACGCACGCACGCACGCACACATGCAGAATCCCATAAAAAGACGTTCGTTTTATACCACTGCTTTGAACTATTATCCATGGCTTTAGAACCTCGTTGTTTAGGTTTGCGTTTTAATAAATACATAAACAATATAATGTGTATATTCAATCCAAGAAGATGTTGGTAGTAAACTTGTGAGGGCCCAGTTTTACATGTTGTCCTCGGATTTGCTGTTTATTCGTCATGATGTGTTTGAAATCCGAAAGAGGTGCGACCTGTTTAAGGAATGTTTATTACGACATCCGTTTTCTCCAAAACTATACAGACCCTATGCTTCATCTTATTTAGCACTTAGATTATACACTGAGTTACCCATAAAGACCAATTCCCCCTTCTGATACTTTATATATGCCCACTAGCCCTGAAAGATGCAAATCTCGCCATTCACAGTACCAACGACTTCTTTCTCCAATATTCCAAGCTGTCTAATGGTCCATATATGCCGACTGCCGAGAAATCGTGCGAAAAGAGAGACCCATTTGAGACCCAGTGCTTAGACTTATATGCCAAGCAAGTCCCTGCTTGGACACACTAATGGTACGAAAGGACGGAACAGTTAAACTATTAATAACTAGAAATATTATATATTACTTACAATTACTTAACTTCTCTTAAAATAATAATACATTTCTTATATAATGCCCCATACAAATAAATGTTCTGTGGCCGCTGTGTAATGATACATACATAATATATTCATACACTCACACACATTTAAATCTACATCAATGTTTAGCAAATTAGACCAATGCAGATTGGTCAGACGTTATAGTTTCTGACATAATTTTATTTGAAATCTAGGACTCAAAAATGTATCAATGTACCACATTTCATTGACAAACATTGAACATAACTGTTTTAATTTTTTTTAATATGCCCTAATTCTGGAGCCATTTTCTGGTTCATTGTTACTATGTTAGATATATTATAGGACCATATAATTGCATAATATTAAAACAGATTGTGAAGTCTCTTTTTTATGTAATGTTTTTGGATTCAGGCATTTAATAACGACGCAGGAAGAAAGCAACAAGCCCTGTAACCACCATACAACGTAACGTTTTTCAACTTTGTATATTGCATGATCTCGTAGTTTTGTGTTGTTATATTGTAACAAAGTCACTATCGGATTTTACTGGCGCCGTCTACCGATCATTTTGACTCGTTATTGCGACTCGCCGCCACACGATAGCGCCAGTAACGATTGACAATAATAAATTATGTATTGCCATCGAAAGCAACAATTAAGTTCCAGATGATATGCGAACACGAAAGCCATTGACTCATTGAGGGTGTGTAATTTTTTGTGTTACCTATCTATCAATTCGGTTGTAACACATGTTCACACTGCTAGTATTAATAAACACAAGATTAGTAATTGTCCTCTGTGAAAACCATTTTGTCAATTCCAAATTAGTCAGATTCTTTTTGGCTACTTGAGTAGAGCGGGGCAAAGCGCACCCCTTTGGCAAACACGATTTAGCCTACTTATTTTTTATCTAAGGCGGAAACGGTTAATGCAGTTACATATACATACATCTTAACTAAATAGTAATATAATTACATAACCTTTCTAAAAAAATAATTTTTTATAGTTGGCAGTCCTAAACAAGTTGAAAATGTCGTCATGTGGGACAAAGCGCACACCTGGTTGTATATTTTGTATTTTGAAAACATCAAGCTTATTATACACTCAGCACGCAGGTCTCGAGCGTCAAGTGGGTCATGGCAAGGTCAATACTTGTACGTATAAATACGTACAAGAACCTGCATTATTATGTAATGTCAGGGTATCACACAACACGACACAGGCATTGGATGGTTTATTCGTTGGAAATGTTGCATGGCTGCCGTGCAGCAGGCGATCCAAAACCCTGTGAACATAACATACAAATATGAAGATCCATTTGGACGACGGTCATAAATATTATTATAACAACATCATATCGCAATAATATCATATTAACCAAATTTATATTCTGTACTATCAAACAGAACACTACATAAATTCCACAGTCACTTGGCTTAACTACATCTGCAAACTAGTTCTGTTGAATAACAGTAAATAATAGTTTCATTCTAAAATCACCAAATCATCAACAGTGATGCAGACTGTCATTGTTAACAAGTACATAACTGGTGCAGTCGAGTGACCTCAGATATCTTCTTCTTCTTCTTCCATTTGAGCTCATAACTCTACGTTAGCCACATATAAATGTGGCTAGAAGATTTTCTAGCCGTGGTTACTATTGTGTGGGAGCGGGTGGTGTAGTGCTGGTTCGGGTCCGTGATGGTCAGAATATGTCGCGTCGGCGTAGTTAGTGCATGGACTATATGATATCTAATAAAAAGGACTATATAATTGTTCTATGTTGGCATATGGTGAGAAGGCACTGTCTAAACCTTTCTACTGACGCTTGGCTAAATAATTCTTGTGAGCTCTTGTTCCATAGTCTGATGGCGCTGGGGAAGAATGAACATTTGTAGGCGTCGACGCGGGTGAAAGTCTGTTAGAAGCGATAAGCGCTGCCTCTGGTGCGTGCTGGTGCGGCGGCAAGTGACTTCGTTGTAACATCAACCAGTTGTTTGTGTGTGATTGATGCGGTACAGCATCATCAACTTGGCATCAGCTCGTCTTCTATGTAGTGCCTTCCATTCCAAACTCTCAAGCATGTTCCCCACGCTGCTGCGTCGCTGGCTGTCGTTAATTACGAAGCGGGCTGCTTGTCTCTGGACATTCTCAACTGCTTTGGTGTACTTTTCTGTGGGTGGGTCCCATACCGTCGACGCATACTCCACAATATGCCTTACGGTCTGGTAACACCGCGATTTGATGGCTTGGGGGCAGCTGCTGATGTTGCGCTGTAAGAAAGCCCTGGTGTTGTTGGCCTGAGTTGTCGATATGATCATTCCATGTTAATTTCCTGTCGATGGTTACTCCAAGGTACTTGGCGCCAGGGACCTCCTTCATAGCTTTCCCGTGGATCGAGTAGCAGCTGACTACTTTCTTCTTCCTTCTGTTGGTGATTCTGATAATGTCGCACTTGTCTGGGTTGAACTCCATCAACCAATCTGCCTCCCACTTCTGCAACCTGTCGATGCCATCTTGTAATGTATCTGCGTCAGCTGTTGCGTTGATGTTCCGGTACAGGAGGCAGTCATCAGCAAATAAACGTGCAGTGGAGGATACTTGGTCCGGGAGGTCACTGTTGTAACACAGGAAGAGGATGGGGCTGAGAACTGTGCCCTGTGGAACGCCTGAAGTGACAGCAGCTGTGAATGACATTTTGCCTTCGATGACTACTTCTTGGGTACGGTTAGTCAGGAAGCTTTGGATCCAGTCCAATGTATTTCCTCGCAAGCCGTAATGATATAGTTTGGATGCCAGATGGGATTATTACATTTTATCAAATGCTTTAGAGAAATCCAGCAGCACAGCGTCCATCTGTCCAGCATCATGGAGGCTCTTGGCTAGGTCATCAACTGTTTGGATGAGCTGGGTTTCGCAAGATCTACGTTTGCGGAAGTCAGTATGTTGAAGTTTTCCAGGTGGTCCGTGAAGTTGCTGTGTATGATGTGCTCCAGGGTTTTGCAGGAAATGCTCGTAAGAGAGATAGGTCTGTAGTTTGATGGTGATCGAACCTATATCTCCCTTCTTGTAGACTGGAATAACCCAGGCATGTTTCCAATCTACCGGCACGGTGCCTCGATCAAGGGATGATTGGTAGATGAGCGTCAGTACTGGTGCAATCCCAGCGGCATAGTCTTTCAGGAGCCTGGCAGGAATCGCGTCAGGTCCAGTGGGTTTATGGGGTTTAACTGCTTCGAGGAGTTTTCTCACGCCAGGTTCACATACTGTGATATCTGGCAAGAGAATGTATTTGCTAGTTCCAAGTTTCGGCACGTTGCTCTTGCCTCCTTTCCTGAAGACCGATGAGAATTGGGTGTTAAGAATATCTGCTTTAGTCTGGCTATTGCTGTGGACAATGCCATTCTTCTTGAGTGGGGCTACTCCGCTGTTGTCGTTTTTCTTGCTTTTGATGAAAGACCGAAACTTCTTCAGATTGCCCCCATTCTGGTTGCTTTATCCTATCATGGAGTTAATGTATTGGTAACACGCCTTGCGCCACTCCGATTGAACAAGCTTCTTTGTAGCCCGGTATTTTGCCTTGTCCTGATCAGACTTGGTTCGCTGGGCCTTCTTGTAGTATTTCTTTTTCTTTCTAGACAGGTTTCTTATTTTGCCGTTGGCCCAGGGCTGGTTGTAGCGCTGGGAAGACAGTTTTGTTGGAACGTGATTGGCCAATACGCTTTGGCTGTAAATATTGCACATAATGTTTCCACAGCTGTGTCCGGGTTGTATATTCAGCAAAAGCAGCTATATCTTCCTTGATCAGTTCAGTGTCTGCTTTCTTCCATATGTGGATCTTCCTCTGAACAGGTCTTTGTCTTTTTTGGCACGATGTCTGAGTTTACGTAGACTGCTGCGTCATGATCACTGACCCCTGGTATTGGCTCGCATCTGTTGACGAGGGAAGGTCGATTTGTTAGGAAGACATCTATGGTGTTGTCAAGTCTTGTCGGGGAGGTGACCATCTGTGATAAACCCAACATGGAAAATATGTCGATGAAGAGTTAATTTATCCGTTTAGTGTACTGATGTTTCGATATTGTGTTTGTTTGCCAATCGACATCTGGGAGGTTTGTGTCTCCTGCAATCCACAGGGGGCTGTTTGGGGATTTCCTGGCTATGCTTGATGGCATCACACATACAGATTGTGTAATCAGAGTTGTTGTCTCAAACTACGAGTACTACAAGAGGGTGTGGATGTGCGGTCTGAATTTTCACTCCTACCATCTCGTTATAGAAACACGTTCTGCGACAAATCCAGTCTTGATGGCAATCATATTCCCTCCATAACCACCCGCTTTGTCATTCCTGAAAGGAGGGTCATACCTAGGTGGCATGAATTCGCTACTGTTGATATTGGGCTTGAGCCAACTTTCAATGCAACTATGATATCAGGTTTTGCGTCCTCTGTCATATACCGAAATTCAAGCTTTAATCTGGCTGGTCTAAGTGCAGATTTTACTTAGCTGCATTCAGAATATAGCGTTCAAGATTAGCCCATCTGGGTCTTTATGTTGTACTTGATCGGTGTACCGATCAGTAATCAAGGTAAGTTATTATATAAGTTAGCAAAAACGACAATTTCCACCGGAGATCCGAACCGACAACACCACCGCTGACCACGCCACCCAGCGAGTGCCTTTCTTAGCACTTCCTTGTCATCACTGACGTCACGTCGAAGCTTGCCGATAAGCGCCGGAAAATATGCATAATCGAGGCAGGCCGGTAGAACAGAGTACTATTTGGAATTATTAATTACCGTGGAATCCTAATGAATTTTTCGGTGTTGTGGAAACAGAAATATACTAAAAGATGTAATATAATATGATTTCAAGCAATTGTTGTTATTATTCTTTTTAACTTACCTGACTTAATATCATTATGTTTTTGGTGCTTGCTGAGGTGGAACCACTGGACGTGGATGCTATAGTACTTCATGTAGCCCATAGACACTGGCAGGACCCAGCACCAGCGCGGACCTACGGGAACTACCAGCTACCCGGTCCAGGCCATCCAGCTGGTCGTACTATGGACAAGGATGACCTCGAGGACTAAGTCTTCATCAGCGTGGCGGGAGTGCCCATCACCCTTCCTCCGGGACTGCTGCGTTCACCCTGCACAGTACGAACAATACATACTTTCCCAATTTAGTCGTTCACTGATGTTAACACATCATTGATGTTAAAAATATGTGGATAGCGAAAGTAATAGTGATCTATCTAAACACACGGTAAACATTGAAATGTTTTCCAGCGCTGCAGTAGATGCATCCAAGATTGGCTGATATTTTGTCATGTACAGTTCCAGTGCCACTCTGCCAGTTCTAGATATCAGACGAGGACCCAGCATCAGACGCCGCACCGTAGACCAGTGCCACTCTGCCAGTCCTAGACATCAGACGAGGACCCAGCATCAGACGCCGCACCGTAGACCTTCTCCGCGCAGCCCTGCCGTGCACTGTCCCTTCTGCGCCAGTGTCAGCTCGTTAGAGGATGTCTTCCTGGAGTACTTCCTGACTTAGCACCACAACCTGTGTAGAGAGGCAGAGATGATGCTGATGGTGGGCGTTCGTCGTCGTCATTGCAGCCACTGGAACGTGCTGTAGAGACCCCAGTGACTGACATGACAGATACAAGGGTGACACGTGGATGTCCTTGTCATCCACGTGTAAATAGCAAAAGTAAATATGGGTCGTACTTGGTTCTACGTAGGAAGCAATCGGTTCAGTAGACATTTCCAGTAGTAATGAGATCTAATAAAGTTGATATTCAGGCTGGAAGTAGTTTTAAGTCAGATAGATAACATTTTCAGAAAAATCAAATAGATGGAGCAGACATTGTGCTGTGGTTCTTATTCAATAGAAACCATTAAACCTTCCAAAACTTCTATGCTGGGAAGGACATTCAAGAAAAAGTTAGGACAGAAATTGAGTGAGCCAAACAAAAACATTATTTGGCCATAGATAGTGTCTTATCTTGATAAAATTCGTTTACTCGAATATTTAAACATTGTTTTGGACCATGTTCAAAGTCAATATAGCAGGTAATAAGTGCAACATTGAGGATCTGACATACCTTTTTGGTGAACGCTGGCTTTCAAATTGTCTTCTGTACCAAATTTGTGTAATGCTTAATGCCACATGTCTTGATGCCAAGACTTGGGTGTACTATGCATCAGGTATAGAACATCGGGCAAGCTTGGGTGCGCTAATTGCAAAAAAAATGTGCAAATAGGCAACTGATTTTGATTATACCTGTTGGCTGTAATGGTAGGAAATATTATATGGGCAGTTTGCAAGTGGATCTAAAAGTATTGCGCATTCTAATCATTTCGCATTGGCAATATGTTCATTGGAATTCAATATTGTAACCTATGCAGATACACTTGGGTGGGGAATGCCAGAAACGGTTAGGACCATATTTCTAAAGGTGTCACAACACTTTGGAAAACCAGCTCCTCTTTATAACTTTTGTCACCAGCCTGGGGTTGATGTCACTCCATATATCTGCTCGCATTTACGTTCTCTTAAACATCCATTATCTCAGTTATAATAGGTGCCTTACTGTCGTGTTAATACCGGACAAGATTCTATGGACTACTTCTACCAAATTCACCAATTCCAACAACTGAAATTTGTCACAGATCGGAGATCATGTGAGGTTGTATATAATTGTATATCGGGTGTATGACAGTGAAATATCTGCAGGAACAGGCATATGATTTTGATGATGACAAGGCAGGGTGAGAAAGAAAAGAGCAGAGGTGGTGAGAATGATGGGAGCAGAGGTGGTGAGACGGAGGAGAGCAGAGGTGGTGAGACCGAGGAGAGCAGAGGTGATGAGACCATGGAGAGCAGAGGTGGTGAGACCGAGGAGAGCAGAGGTGGTGAGAACAAGGAGAGCAGTGGCAATGTGAGGGAGAAAGCTGGTAAGAAGAAAAATTATGGAAAAAGTAAGAATGTAACCGAGTGAGTGAATAGGGATTGTCAGGTGGCAGGATGGTCGAGGATAACAAGAACAGAGAAAAGGAGAAGACTGTGGATCAGAAGAAGAAAGATGACAGGAGGCAGAGTATGCAACAAAAGAGTGGTAAGCGGGTGAGTGAAGAGGGATTGCCAGGTGGTAAGACAGTAAAGGTTGATGATAGGAGAGAAGAGGGGCATACTAGTAGTGTGCAACAGGAAAGGAGCTTTGCTGATGTAGTATCACAGGGGAAAGCGATGAAAGCCCGGGTATTTATGGGGGATTCCATCATTAGGAAAGTGGATAAAATTGTAAACAGAGGAGATGATATAACAGTATGCCTACCAGGGGCAAAAATAGAAGATATAGCAGAGAAGGCAGGACAAGTCATGGGTGGTGGCACGGGAGGTGCTCTTCTCGTGCATGTGGGAATTAACGCAAGGCAGCACTCGCCGAGCACGCCTTACGCAAGTCAGCACTCGATGAGTACGCCGTAAGCAAGTCAGCACTCGATGAGCACGCGTAACACAAGACTGCACTCGCCGAACACGTAAATCTTTCTTGATGTGTGACTGTAAATCATTCTTGGTGTGGTATTGTAACAATACTATTTTTCCATTGTGCGCTATTAAACGGGAAGTCTTACCCTTTACCAACGTTGCTGAATTATCGTAGTTGCATAAATACCCACACTGAACCTGACGGGTACATATCCATTGGCTCGCTGCATATTATCCAACCAAACTTAAAACTGTGACAACACTGCTTATCTGCGCAACATATCTCGATGTTCAGAATTCTTGAGACGGGTGTGTCACAAGTTTGGTTTTAGTTTGGATGCATAATCACAGAACTATAAAAAAATTACAGATTGTCTGAAATGTTTAACCAGTCTGGGAAATTCTAAACAATGTGTAAATTGTGATACTCAGCACACACCACGAAGGGGTAAATGGAATGCTCAAACACAGTGCAATGCATGCTATTTATATAAAAAATACCTACCAATCACATAGACCAGATTCCAAATTCACTGTCTCTTTAGGTAGTATGAATTGTCAACCCCATATGAAGTGTGGCTGGAAATAAAAACTTGTCGTATGAGAGGATGACTTGGATAATTTGGAATTTTTTTAACATGGAAAAAATTTATTATTTCACCCATCAGAGGGATAGACACATGTCACAGACAATTAAAGATACAATTGATTGGGCTAGAATGACAGGTAAAACATCATCAAGTCAGATTTACATTGCAGAAAATCCAACAAGTAGACTTGCTGATAGGGACACTGAGAAATCATTAAAATCTGTCAGTTTACGATAAATTACGAACAGGTGTCATTTGATTGACCGTCATTATTTAGGAAAGGGTCTTTCAAGTTCTAAGGATAAACTCACAAATTCTTATTGGAGGAATGCAGAGTAAATTTTGGAACAAAGTTTAGACTCAGTTCTCATGTTTCAGAGGGGTAGTGTCAACCTAAACAGGAATTATCATACAGTTCTTGGAAGTGATGAAAATCTAAAATGTTTGGAAAAGTTTGGTGTTGTTTGTGGGTATAACGTAAAGCACGATGTGAATGCAGCACGTTTCAAAACTAATATTTTAACTTATTGTGACTCCACAAATAAGGGCAGGATAGTTATGGCAGCTAATAGTAATTGTGAGATTTCAGAGGTACACACTGCCAAAAATTATTTTCTAATGCAAGAAAATATTTCTTTAAACAAGAGCATTTTCTTGAATTTGTAGAAGTTTTTTCTTAGCAAATTTCAGATATGTGATTGAATAAGAACATATTCTTCAATGAAGAAGACATTTCTTACTAAAGAACGATTTGAGATAAATATTCTTAATGCTAGAATTTTGTTCTTGAAATAAGAAAACATTTGCTTACTCAAGAAAAACATTTGAAATAAATATTCTTAATGCAAGAAGTTTTTCTTGAGTCAAAGCTATTTCCTCAAATGGTTCAAACCATCAGAAATTTGGTTAATTCATGTCCCGATGTGTAGTGTGTGACTAGTTTATATATTATATTGGTTTGCTCTCTTGTGCATATTACAGTGTATTTATAAATATTATTAATACTTTTTGTGACATTGGTTATTTGGTGACTTTGTGTTACTTGCTCCCTTTTGTTATTTTAAAAAGTTATTGTGCTATAAAGTTATATAATCAACATACATTTTAAGAATTAAGTAATACTTTGAGTTTTGCTTAAATTTGGCAGTGCTCGAAGAAGCGACCTTTTCCACCTTTTCCAGTTTTTGTGTCAATAAGGTCCTCTTGGTAGCAGTTGTTATTTGTTGTTGCGCAATAATTCGTAATAGTTTCATAACTTTGTCACTCGGCTATGGTTTGGGAGAAAAGGTAATTAGACACACAGTGACATTTCAATTGCAATATAAACTGAATGAGACAGAACATCCTAAAATTTTAATACATTTTACCCAATAAAGGACTGTGCACAGTGCAAAAGCGCTGATCATAAGACTTGTCCCACATTCTCATTATGAACGTTGAAATTTGTAAAATATTGTGTTTATTCTGAAGACAGAGTAACTACATTCCTATTGAACTAAGAAGTTATTGCAAGTATCTCTAACAGTATACAGTAGCACTTTTGAACTTGTCCTGTAAAATAACAATGAAATACAGACTGCTAAAATCACTTTGAAGAAAAATTAAAAAAATTCATTTTTGCATACTCGGTACATATATTATCCTTCTCATTATCATTCTTTAATTGTGTGATGCACATCTGTACGAATATGTCTAGACATTCAGCAAATTTACGCTTTGTAGTTAGAGGCACCTGAAAATATATCCAAATAATGTGCGCATGTACCCCTTTAATAGCTCAATTTTCCTGCAAAGTTTCTCAGATATAACCATTTAGTAATTGGTTAAAATGTTAGGACATTCTGAGACATCACCTTTTTTAATTACGTGACAATAGATTGATTTGACAAGGAATGGTCCAACTGGGTATGAGAGCTGCGGACTGATTGGATGGCTGTGGCAAGAACACGTGATACTATTTTTCATACACTTACCCCCTTTTGTCATGGTAAAACACAATTCCATTGTCACTTGCTCCGTTTCGTGTCATTTGTAGAAAATCTGCCATCTAAAAAGTTTTATTATGTTAAAATATGGATTTTGGTCCTATCTTTGTGATAATTAACTTAACTAATTTTTGGCAAAAATATCACTTGCTTCCTTTTGTCATTTCATGGTACTGAATTCCTTGATAATTGATATTCTTCATTGTAAGTTGCAATTTGTGGTAAAATTTTTTTCTTATTTTCAGAAATTATTGCTGACAGGCAGTGATCAGAAGTTTTTCTTTTTATAAGAAAATAGTTAAATGAGAAAATGTTTCTTATTACACAAAAAAGTATTTCAGAAGTTTTTTCTTGTTTTCAGAAAAATATTCTTACTAATGTGAAACATCAGAAATGACTACAAGAAAATTTTCTTACTAAATAAAAAAAAAAAATTCTTGATTTACAAATGTTCTTGTGGGGTTCCCTAGAAAATAATTTAAGAACAATGTTCATGCTTTTTTCTTGACTTAAGAAACTATTTTCTTATTTAAAAACATTTCTTAGCTAAGAAAATTTTTCTTGGATAGATAAGAAAATATTTCCATAGACTTTTCTTGAATTTATAACTTTTTTCTTAAGCCAAGACATTTTTTCTTATGAAAAATTTCTTAAATCATGAAAAACAATTTCTTACATGGCAGCCTAAAAATGTTTCTTCTTAAAACAAGAAAATTATTTTTAGCAGTACACAGAATGCACTTAGAAATTACAATGGTGAACACGTGCCTTGTCATGACTGCAACTGTGCACATGAAAAGCATTTATAAATTTTTTATGATAACAGTGGTTTTTCCGTCTTAGACCATGCACATTACAAAACGGGTCTACATTCCAAGCAGTAATGCACCGTGACTAGGCATGGGACATCAAAACAGCATGCAGTGAGTTAGCTTTACAATCAGATTTATGCAACTTTCATGCTCTCAAGGTTCTATTAAAAAACAATTATGAGTTATCCCGACCTAAAAATATTCATCAACCCAATCTTAACTGCACTGAAAAGTGTAAAGCATAGCTGGCATAAAACTGTCTGGCCCAGTATGGTGCAATCATTTTACACCTATCTATATTATGATATTCCAATTGTTAGTGCACAAACAAAGAACAGTTTCCAAGATTACCTAAATATGTACTGGTTTCGTAGTGCATGACAAACAACGTTTACTGCCCAGACAGCATTTTTGGTGCCGGAACAAGATAGGTGAAATCCACTCTTGTTAACAGATAATATAACAGAAAATCAGTTCCAGTTGATTGTCCAAGGGGAAAATGCAAATCATTTTAATAAATCTATCGCATTACAAGCTTAAACTTTGATTGACAGAACTCGAGGATGTTTCCAGTGGTATAGTCTTTATTGCAAAGGTCCCACCAAGCAACTAAATTAGAAGAACAACAGGCTAAGAAGGATGAGTTACTTAAACTCTTACATGATCCTCAGAAACCAGCTGCACTGACAGTCTTCCCTGGTAGGTTACCAAAAGACATCCTCATAATTCAGGTTTTAGACGGAAGGGGGGCCCCATAGTTATCAAAACTAGTAATCATGAGTTGAAATTCCCTGCATTTAACATGGGTGATCCATACCAGCCTCAGGTCAAAATTCCACACAATGCAAGAGAAAGATGGGGTGGGAGGAAAAGACGTATGCACAAAAACTCACTATAAGTGAGGTAGCTTCGGAGAATGCCCAAATTTTGGCCTTCAAACTTAAAAAGTTGGCAATAGTTCGGTCACACAATCAATCAAGGAAATTAATACACCCTCGAGGGGTTAGGAGGGTTGGTGTGGTTACAGTTAGGCTTGCAATCAGTTTAATTAAGCCTGCCGTCAGTTTAACTTGGCCTCCAGTCAGTGTAGTTAGTCCAGCTATCCATGTAGTTAGGCCAGCAGTCAGTTTAGTTAGGCCAGCAGTCAGTTTAATTAGGCCACCAGTCAGTGTAGTTAGTCCAGCTATCCATGTAGTTATGCCAGCAGTCTGTTTAGTTAGGCCACCAGTCAGTTTAATTAGGCCACCAGTCAGTGTAGTTAGTCCAGCTATCCATGTAGTTAGGCCAGCAGTCTGTTTAGTTAGGCCACCAGTCAGTGTCGTTAGTCCAGCAATCCATGTAGTTAGGCCAGCAATCCACGTAGTTAGGCCAGCAAAATAAATTAACTATCATTTTATGCACTGTAGCATAAGGATAAAAACACATGGTTTAAAAATAATGCACAATTATGGGATGTACTTTCCACAATTTTGTTGTCCATGTACTTGCCCGATAGAACCAAAACAATAAAACTCAGTTAGCAAAATTTAGAACAATCACTAGTTTTCAATAACATTACATGTTGATTGATTCACTTTGCTTAGTTTTGCTACATAGCCTACATTTTGCGATAATACCAAATAAAAATAACCTTTAGTGAAGTGCTTTTGCTGAATTGAGTCCTTATAACTCCCCAGCGTACCAATACAACTGGAACTACTTAACAATTATGAACTGTTTAACCCTTTTGTTTTGGTGCGCTGCCAAGCTTGGGTCTCCCAAGGATTTTAGTGCAATAGAAGTATTATATTGTGCTTTTAGCAACAACAATGCCTGCAAGTTATGTAGCTTAACCATGGAGACTGTAGATGGTAATATAATGGTAATATAATGGTAATTCAACACAATCACAACTAACTGCATGACAAGTATTAATAATGAAGTAAGTCTGTCATTCCTGAATACAGTGGCACAGGCCACAGTAGCTGATAAGCAAATAGTCCGATAGTCACTGTTCTGAATGAAATTAATGGGTTTGTTTAATAATGTAATTACACTGTGTAATTACATAATGAAATTAATGGGTTCGTTTAATAATGTAATTACACTGTGTAAGACATAATAGCTTTTTATACGTCTCAGTGCCAGCCACAGGAAAAACGTGAATATTACTTGCAATTATAATCATAACCCTAAAGTAAATTAAAATCCTTAAATTTGTTTTTCCAAATTTAAGGATTCTGACAATAATGTAAACAGACAATGGGAAATCCTTAAGATATAATTAAATTTATTAGAATAAAATACATACCACAAAAAGAAATTTATAAACACAAGAAGGGTAATTTCCCCTGAATACAAACACTTAAAAACTGATTACATGTAAAAATAGATTATCGACAAGATATATGGAAACAAGAGATGGGAATAAATATCTAGAGTATTGCAAAATTAGAAACAAAGTCAGAGCCTTAACACGAAAACTTCAAAAGGAGTTTGAAAAAGACTTAGCAAATCAAACAAAAAAGAAACCAAATGCCTTCTGGCAATATTATAAAACCAAAACTACAATCAAACCAGGAATTGGAAAATTAAATGTAGATCCAATAAATCCCAAATTCCAAACATCAGATGATGGGGAGAAAGTAAATATTCTTGCAACCTACTTCACTAGCATATTTACAACCAAAAAACCAGGGAAGTACCAACTACACATAGAGTGAAGACTAAAGCAATGACGCAAGAGTTAACAATAACTGAAACTAAAATATTATTGGCCAGGCTATTGGTGGAACTATCAAAATCAATCTGTCACCCATTATGGATAATATTTGAAATGTCAATAAAAACAGCTAGTATTCCAATCAATTGGAAGGAAGGGAAAACATCAGCAATTTATAAAAATAGGAAATAAGGCATTAGCAACTATCATTGAGTAAGCCTTACAAGTATACTATGCATATGCATGGAAAGGATAATTAGAAACCATTTTATCAAATATATGAAGGAAAATTGTCTATTTAGCCCAAAACAATATGGTTTTATACCATATATAACAGTCCTCTAACTTATTAAAGTTTTAGATAATTGGATCTTGGAACTCGATAATGGTAATTATACAGATGTCATTATATTGACTTCCAAAAAAGTGTTTGACACTATACCACATAAGACGTTAATATGTCAATTGGATAGCTTCAACATTAGGAAGGAAATAGTAAATTGGATCTAACCATTTCTCACAGGTAGAAAACAAAAGGTAGATGTGAATGGAAAAGAGTCAAAATGGCACAAAGTGACTTCTGGAATACCTCGGGGTTTGATTTTATTAATCAAGTTGTAAACAAAGCAACAAAGATGACAACAATTATTTGCAGAACTTTCCAGTTTCTAGACAAAGATATGTTCATGCCATTATTTAAAATAATGGTAAGAACACATCTTGACTACGCCATAGCAGTAATATGGTACCCTTATAAAAAACACAATATCGCAATAGAAAACATCCAAAGAGCAACCAAAGAAGTATTAGGTATGACTAACTTATGACTGTAGAAACACTAAACTCACTGAAACTACCCTCATTAGCATATATACGTTTATGAGGATATGACTGAAGTTTTTAAAAAATTAAGCACAATTTATATGACAATGAATCCTCAACTAAACTTTTAAAATAGGATGATGCATCTTCCAGGACAGGGAATAGAGGTCATACGCTAAAATTGCTTACCCAAATGCAAAGATCAAATATAAATATAAGAAAAAATGCTTTCCCTCTCAGTCAGAGTGACTGAGCCTTAATTAGAATTTCCAGTATGAAACATTGATACATGCAAAATCCATAAATTCCTTAAAAACCGCCTGCACACATTTTGGTTCAACCAGACAATTTTATATAACTTTGAAGCACCATGCTCCCATGCCATGGCAGGGAACTGGAACTCTTGAATTATTTTTAGATGAAGCAAATATGATCAATGACAATGAGTAATAAAAAATTTGATCAAAATAGTGTCAACAACAACTTCTTGGTCAGGAACACTGCAATAATATCACTCAAATTAGAAGTGTCGCCGTTATATGCCTGCCACGTGACATTAAATACATCGAAAGTATTTGCTCTGCCTCTGTCTGTGACAGCTGCCGAAGGAGTTCCGGGCGATATTAGGAACTATTAGGAAATTGCTACAAATTCAACAACACGGTGGAGTAGTTTGGATTTATTTACTAAAACGTAGATACTACAGTTCATAAAGAAGATATTGGTACTTGAATGGTGGCTAGATATCTCATAATTTGTAAGTATTTGGGCATTTTAATTTATGATGACGAAAAAAGTTCAACTTACGAAAACTGAAAATCATAGCGATTACAACATTTTGATTCCTGTGTGATTAATTACCATTACATCGCAGCGTACATATTATTATGCAGCAATTAGACTAGTGCATGTAAAACCTACCCAGAGGGCGGAGCGTAACACTGCAAACATCAAGTGCGCATGGCAGCTCTGAGATTTAACAAGATTTAACAAGATTTGCCATCCAAGCCAAAGGCCCAGATGGCAAGTGGACAAGGAAGCCATTGGCTTATCGAGAGTCCAATAATGTTCATCTACTTATAACCCGCCCTCCTGAGATATGTGTCAACCTTGTTTTTAAACATATTCACGCTGCTAGCAGTTACACAATCTGTAGACAATTTGTTCCATTAATTTATTGTCCTCTGTGAGAACGAGTGCTTCCTGATGTCCAATCTACATTGATCCTTTACTAATTTTACCTCATGTCCTCTAGTTCTGCTATCCTTCTTGAGTGAGAAAAACATATTTCTATCAATATTTTCATACCCATTCAATATCTTAAAAACTTCAATCTGATCTCCTCTTAACCGCCTTGTCTCTAGAGTTGTTAAACCACATTCTTTCAGGCGTTCTTCATAATTAAGGTCTCTAAGTTCTGGAATCATTTTAGTTGCTCTCCTTTGTATGCGTTCAAGCGTATCTATATCCTTCTTACGATATGGTCTCCATACTTGTATACAGTATTCTAAATGAGGTCTAACTATTGCTTTATAAAGAGGTATAATTAACTTTTTTCCCTTGTATGTTATGTTTCTTCTAACCAATCCAAGAATTTGATTACCCTTTGAAGCTGCAATACCACACTGCTCTGAAACTTTCATATCAGCGCTTATTGTAACTCCTAAGTCCTTTTCTTTTACAGTAGTACCCAGAACAGTATCTCCCATTTTATAGTTTACATTCAAGTTCCCATGTCCTGTATGTAGGCATTTACATTTCCCAAAATTGAACAGCATCTGCCATTTCTCAGACCATTTCACTAATCTGTCTAGATCGTTTTGTAAATGTTGTTTATCACCATCAGTATTAACCTTTCTAAACAGTTTTGTGTCATCCGCAAATTTCAGTACGTTACTTTGAGATAACCACACTCGTCCATTACGTTGAGATAACCACACTCGTCCATATATAAATATTAAGGTACCCGGTACGTAAGGCCGAGTTATATATATATATATATATATATATATATATATATATATATATATATATATATGTATATATGTATATATGTATATATGTATATATGTATATTTGTATATATGTATATATGTATATATGATATATATATATATATATATATATATATATATATATATATATACGTATATATATATATATACATACATACGTATATATATATATATACACACACACACACACACACACACACACACACACACACACACACACACACACACACACACACACACACATATATACTATAGCCTAGGCGATAATTAGGGCATAAGATCTAGACTCGGAAGCCGTCACACACATTATGCTACACGGTTGACTGATTTATGTTGAGTCTATTTTCGAATGACCTACATCACGACCGGTTTCCACCCCCGTAGCAAGCATTATGACACGCTGCCCAAACGGTGATTTTTAATTGGCTGTTCGAACAACGTCAAGGGTTAAATCTGGTCTTGAGCGCACTTAATTGGTTTACATCGACTTGGAATCATAGGTTCGTTTCAGAAGAACCCAAGACATTATTCAGACGGTATGTAGTCACATGAATTTGCCGACGACTATTATTTGCGTATTACAGGTGTCCACCTATCTATCGCTAAAACCGGTTCCGACGTCTATATGCTAGTTTCGTAGTATGACATTCTTCTGTGGTCATGGCACGAAGCAGTTGACGTTATATTGCAACGATATCAACCTGGTTTGGTTTATATAACACCTAAAAAACCTCGCGTGACCACCGCACTCGCACCTGTAACGGGCCCAGAGTAGTCCCGTGCCGAAAGTCTGCGGAAATATGCCTCTTGCGTATTGCGCATGCGCGCAGTAAGCGCCTACTTTCGGCCCGCGTAACCGGCGTAGAGTGCAGCGAGGACGTGGCGAAGTGCGTGGTGTGTGAGTAGCCGTCAGCAGGAATGCAGTGAGGCGTGGCGGAGTGTGCTGTGTGAGTACTGAGTAGCCGCCGGCGACCGTCGCACGCACGCACGCGCGGAGACCTTGTTTCTGCTCACACCAACCTAAATATTGTCTCGCATGGATATTAATTTATTTTTAGCGGTTTTTAGCGTTGTCGAAGGAATATTACACACCGGGTTTCTGAATATTAAACGACAGTAATACAAACATTGCCTCTTTTGAATACACATTCCAGTAGCTCCAAAACCAAAGGGGCAGTGAAGCGGCAAATGCTTTGCGAGTTACTGTGCGACACCCAAGTAAACGTATTATTACTGTGCGACACCCAAGTAAACGTATTATTACTGTGCGACACCCAAGTAAACGTATTATTACTGTGCGACACCCAAGTAAACGTACTATTACTGTGCGACACCCAAGTAAACGTACTATTACTGTGCGACACCCAAGTAAACGTATTATTACTGTGCGGCACCCAAGTAGCGTAAACGTATCATCGCGCGACCTAACCCAGGCATAGGTTGTGCGTCGCAGATCAGATAATACATTTACACAGGCGGGCTGGTCATATCGGCATTTCGTGTGTCCAGTAGAAAATGTAACTCTAGGGTTCGTGTTAATCAGGTAAATGGACGTATTATGGATACTGTATGTAACCGTTTCCGCCTTAGATAAAAATAAGTAGGCCAAATCGTGTTTGCCCTCAAAGGGTGCCCGTTGAACCCTACTGTTCGCTAGAACAAATACATCAGAGAGCAACTAAAATGATTCCAGAACTGAGAGACCTTAGTTATAAAGAACGCTTAAAAGAATGTGGTTTAACCACCCTAGAGACAAGGAGATTAAGAGGAGATCAAATAAGTTTTTATATATTGAATGGGTATGAAAATATTGATAGAACTATTTTTTCTCATTTAAGAAAAATAGTAGAACTAGCGGACACAAAGTAACATTAGTGAATGATCAGTGTAGATTGTATATCAGAAAGTACTCATTCTCACAGAGGACAATAAGTGAATGGAATATATTATCCACAGATTGTGTAGATGCTAGCAGCGTGAATATGTTTAAAAACAAAATCAGAAGGGCGGGTTACACATAGATGACATTTTTTTTGACTCTCGATAAGCCAATGGCTTCCTTATCCACTTGCCATCTGGGCCTTTTGCTTTGAATTGCAATCTTGTTCATTTGAATCTAACATAACGACTTACTCTGCCCCATGTCAAAGAAACCCACAGGTAAGGAACAGTGAAACAACCTTCAACCAATTGGATGGCCGTTGTTTCCTTGTATTTCATCTGACAGAGCTAATTTCCCTGTTAGATATACATAACTCCACAGTGTACATAACTCCACAGTGTACATAACTCCACAGTGTACATAACTCCACAGTGTACATAACCCCACAGTGTACAACCTGATACTTTTCTATATGTTTTATCTCTCAGCATTACAGGTTTGTAACCATTTAAAACTGTTGTGTCTCACCGTACCTCACTTCCCCCTATTTCGGTTAAAGCTATTCTTACATGGTTGTTAAAGTTTATGTTATTTTAGTACCGCAATTTGAACTTGGCTGTGCTAAGTTGTGATCACTGCTGTATGAAGTAAAACGAACAGTCAATATTAACAATATGAATTAACTTAGCAATTGCATAAAGCATAACATTACTTATTTTGTCACGTAATTTAAATCCTATTATTTAATAACGTTCGCGTATCAATTGCGGCGTGATTGAAAACTTACTAGAAATGTTGAATTGGGGTACTTTTCTGCACTTTCTGCTGAAAATTATCAATCAGATCCTTGCTGTCGAAGTGTCATTGATATGTAGTAAAACATTCTACCTGCGTAATGTTACCCTCAAGAAATTATTTTCTCGAATTAATCCACATTATTATGTACACATCATGTATCAGGTGTTATTACTATGGTCATTTGATGGTGATGATGGGGAGGTAATTAGTACATTGTCATTACGATATTAATTCTGGTGTCTATTAGGAATTGTAATCCAAATCCTAACATTGTACTTTCTTGTCTTACCAACATCATATTTACCATGTTTCTTCCTACCACGCGAACGCAATCAATTCCAACATATATTATCAAATGGTGTCGTTAATATATTTATGCAACTAAGTGGGCTTTTATATACGGGCGCATTAATGTCGTTCTCGCTGCACAAACAGGAAGCACAATTCCCGAGTCATCGCCTAACCAAGTCGTTTCTTTAGGTAACTGGGTATCATTTGTTAATTTATTTAGCATCAGGAATATACGTGTCTTTTGGTTGAGACACTATCGCCGGTCCTTATCACCTGCTGGCTCAAGAGCACCGAACTTGACATCTGAGCCGTAATGATGATGGCATACCGAAGAAGAAGAACCACCTGCTGTATATGACATTGAACGTAAAATATGCCACACAAAATCAAAATCAAGAACCTGAGCAGGAACTTCCACTACGCCGCTCAAAGTATATGGATTGAGTCAATAAACAGAAAATAAAACGAAAAACCATGTTGCGTGAACAACGACGGTTGACGCCTGTAAATGTTTCGTTGCGTAGGCCGCATTACAATATACCGGACAGACGTTGGCTTGGACAGAGTCACGAAGGCGACGATGGCTGTGGAGTGAGAGCATCAGGCAAGCTAGCTGAGAACGTGCAACTTGAACGAAAGCTGAACGTCTAAGAAAATGACCCGATTTGGGTTCTACGCCAGCTGCGTGTTGGTCGCGTCGCTGCTGGAAGTTGGTCCTCGAGTGTGCGGTGCCGAGCAAAGTAAGTCATATATCTTCATGGAATATATATATATATATATATATATATATATATATATACATATATATATATATATATATATATATATATATATATATATATATATCTAAATATATAAATATTTACACACACACACACACACACACACACACACACACACACACACACACACACACACACACACACACACACACACACACACACACACACACACTGAGATTAACACCAGGTGACATAATACATTATACACACCAAGTACTATCATTTTAAGAAACAGTTGTTCTTACAAAAAAGTACAGGTATAAGCAAAATGTTCTGTCATGATTGCTAGATGCATAACACTTAAAACATATTTCTTATCAAAATAATATCGTTTTGAAGAATACGAATTTGATACAGAAATTTCTACACAACTAAGAAAAGAGCAACCGGAACACAAACCACAACTCACTAGGATAAGTTTATTACGGAATTAGTGCAATGTTTGGTGCATATATTGTGCTGCAAAACTGATTCTGGTTTGTAGACGAATCGCTGCCAGCAAATTGTGCACAGATCCAACATGGCGGCGCCGTCACAGACGGCGTCTACACCATCTACCCGGGCGGACGGCCACTGCAAGTCTACTGCGACCTCACGACAGACCGTGGTGGATGGACGGTGAGAAGATATGTATATTAATAACATAATGATAACACACGTGCATATGTATGCATGTGTTTGCGAGCGCGTGTGTTATGCATATGTTTGCGTGCGCGCATTTTATTCCCACACCAGCTTCGAAATATAAGCTATCAATGCTCGCGTTCTCTTCGCCCCAACAACATCCTACCCGCACCCCCACAAACCAGCGGTTACCGGGAAGGGCGGGTTACCTATTTTCCACCAGCCCGCAAAGGGCATTGGGTCTTTGACTTATGTTAATGAGTCAAATGTCACAGACAATTCTACTACATTCCATAAAAAAAGTTGCCACAAAGTGTGTGATCTGCAGTAATATTAAATTTAACTTAATTGAACTGTTAATGACTTATGGGTTCCAGGTATCTTGATGGGTTGTAGGTTGGAAATGGCGAACGGATATTTGACTAGACGTATATAGATGGTTTATTTGCCCAATTGTACTGCATAGTAACATTACTGTAAATGACATACATGATTCTCAGTCAAGAAGCAAATATCATACGAGTAAATGTGCTACAGTCGTTGGAAATATCAGATAGGATTTGTGACACGTCGTTTATTTTCTCTTTCACGTTTCTCGCTACTGGTGATATCACGTTTAATTGAGTTTATGGCGAATTACGAAACAAGCAGGAAGGCGTATGCTTTGGGCAATTAATGTCCGCAGTGACGCGCGCTGCACATGTTGAGGCCCCTACTGTCCCGCAAAGCACGGACTTACCCCCCTCCCTCGGTTCTCTAGTGTCACATGTTGAGGCCCCGACTGTCCCGCAAAGCACCGACTTACCCCCTCGGGGCTCTAGTGTCACATGTTGAGGCCCCGACTGTCCCGCGAAGCACGGACTTACCCCCTCGGTTCTCTAGTGTCACATGTTGAAGCCCCGACTGTCCCGCGAAGCACGGACTTACCCCCTCGGTTCTCTAGTGTCACATGTTGAGGCCCCGACTGTCCCGCAAAGCACAGACTTACCCCCTCGGGGCTCTAGTGTCACATGTTGAGGCCCCGACTGTCCCGCAAAACACGGACTTACCCCCTCGGGGCTCTAGTGTCACATGTGTATCGAATGATATGTGTATTGAACATACGTATTGCTACCAAAGCAACGATTGTAAAAAAAACATAAGAAATTTTTATGTGACGTAAACGACCGAATACATATAGGATTAGGGAAACAATTGAACGATGTTCTCATCTGACAGCATGAACGGCGACCAGAGACAAGACCTGCGTTGTTGTAGTAATTTCATGCATGATTTAATGTAGCCATTTGATAATTAAACTAGCATCACTTTGCAAATTCACCTTACAAGCATGTTTTTTGCATGGACCTTGCCCGGTGCGCCACAGGTCTTCCAGCGACGTCTTGACGGTTCCGTTGACTTCTACCGTGATTGGGTCGACTACAAGAACGGCTTTGGTTCGGCGAGTGGCGAGTTTTGGTTGGGAAATGACCACATTCACTCGCTGACTAGCAATGGCAGCTACGTTCTTAGGATTGACATGGAAACGTTCGACGGTGAGACGAGATTCGCTGAATACGTCGGCTTCTCGATCGACGCTGAATCGACGAACTATGCTTTGCGATTGGATGCATACCTTGCATCAAGCACTGCGGGTGAGTATACTCGCTTAGTAGGGCTCGTGATAAGAATGAGACTATGGCGTGTGCGTGCGTGCGTGCGTGCGTATGTGTTGTACAATTAAACAATATTGTTTGGTGCACTAGTGAGCTGCATAAATATCCAGGCCAAAATTAGATGGCTGGTAAGGTCAAGAGTTTCAGCTTTGATACCTGGGAGGAGCCTTGTACAACATATGTCCGGGAAACATACACAGAGCGCGGGAGATTTACGTCACCACGGACGAGCACACTATAATAATTAAGGATGATATTAAGGGTGTTTATTTGGTAAATTCGTCTGAGAAACATTGCAATAAAATAAATGTAGATCGCATGAGGTAGGCGCGCTCCGGTAGCAGTTGACAAAAGGTCTACAGTTAAGTTAGAGTCGAAATGTCCGATTAGGCAAAGTACACGTGTGTGTGGAAAACCTTTGAGGGTTAATCGTAAAAAGTAAAGCAGAGAGGACTCTGTGATAACTAATTAAGTTCGGAGGAATCGTGAAGGTTCGCTTATAATGTCATGCGAACGTGAAACATAGGAAGTCGAATCAGAGAGAAAGCTCTGACGATAGCGGGCGAGTGGATGTAATGTGAAGTTCCTTCCCCAGACTACGAAAGATTGTGCTTGCGATTGTACACACACACGCACGCACGCACGCACGCACACACACACACACACCTATCAGCGAGACGTGAATAGCCGTGCCGGGCCGTGGAAGACCGACTTGTTTACATTTGATTAATTTGCCGTATACTTAGCCCATATGTTTGATTACCGTTGCCTCCTGGAAAATGGGAGTGTGTCATACGGTATTGCAAACCAGATTAATTTGAGGATGGCGATTGGACAACATAATATTATAATTGATAGGGTTTCTAACGGGAGTTACCCGGAATTGTTTGGACTAAGAGTTGTGTTTTGGGGAAATTAAAACTTCTCTATATATTTTATACCTGACTTCATTATTATGATCATTTGAGTCAACCAGCGTTGAATGTAAATTTGCGGCCCGCCCCTTGACTGAACCACTTTGAATGGAGTTACCCATTTAGATACGTGACACCTATATAAGCTAGAAAGAAAACAACTACCAACTAAGCTTATTCTAAAACTGAGGTAACTTGGTTTTGAGAAAAATCTTAAAATAATTTTGTTTAACAATATTGGAGACAAGGTGACCAAAAGTAGGATCAAACTGAATTGCTCAGACTTCTCGGGACAAGACGCGGCGTTAGTGAAAGAACGCTATATATTGGATATGAATAGCACTCTTTTTCATATAGGACAAGACATTAATGGAACAGATTATATACTGATTATGTAAATACTAGACTAATTAATTTGTTTAGACACAGAAATGACAGATAGCTGTCAAGGGCAGACCACACAAATGTTGACTTGCCATCAGGCCTGTTAACAAATGCAAATGCATTTGAATGCGCCTTTGAATGTAGAGCGTTTGAATGTGCATTCAAATGCCTCCATAAAATTGTAAATGCATTTGCATTTGAATGCGTACCTTAAACATTTACATTTGCATTTGAACGTGACCCACATACATTTGATTTGTCAAATGCACAACCAAATGCGCAATCAAATGCATATGTAATTCTTTGAATAATTATTATTGTTAGATTCACTTTCACAAGTTCACAACATGCCATTGGAAAAAGTGCTCTGTAGTGAGCAGTACATTCAGCAGGTTATAAAATCATTGTCTGACCTGTAAATCCACTTTCACTATGTGCTCTTTGAAAAAGTGCTCTGTAGGCCAACGTTATTCATACAACATGAAAAGACCAAATGGTTTATAAGTTGATAGCTTCAGAGATTACCTGTTCATTGAAACAAATCAAACAATGCAGACAAACGACTCCCTTGTGTTGTGTTGGCACTGTTGGGATGGGTTGGGGTGGCAGCTCATCGGGGAGTAAACATTGGTAATGCCAGCCCTAAATACTTACAGCCAGAAAGAGTGATTAGTGGAAGCTGTAATTACCCACCAGGTTATCTTCCCAGTGACCCCACCAGTGGACAGTCTATTGTCTTGGGTTCCCCTTCAATTCTGGCCTACTTGAACGATTAGCCTTTCATTCCCTGCCATAGTTCGCAGTAAACTGTTAACTCTCTATTCCTCCCTGCCATTTCCACCACCTCTGCAGGCTTGAAACTGTGTGACTCAGTGTATGATTCTACAGACATGTTCGAGTAGTGGGACTGGTATGTAGTGGTACTTAGTGGTTGCAATAATGTACTACTGTATTTATTAAATTAAAAATAATGTGTTTGCATACATTACGTTGTTGTTTCTCCAAATAAAACAAAACATTAATATAAAACCAAAACGTTTAAAATTAATTCAAATGTGTTTGCAAATGAGTAACCAAAACATTTGCATTTGCCTTTGAATGCAACCCCAAAACATTTGCATTTGAATGCGTTCCTGGAAAATGACATTTGCATTCACATTTGCATTTGAATCAAGTGAAACATTTGCATTTGCATTCAAATGCGTTGACATGCATTTGTTAACAAGCCTGTTTGCCTTAAGGCAGCTGCTTGCCTGTCCACTTGCCATACACGATTTACATATATGGAGAGTGTTGCTTTGTAAGGCGATCAGATAAGTTTCATATTCAGATGTGGACTTTCTTCACACTTTCAGGCGATTCCCTGTCAGGCCACAAGGACAGGCCATTCAGTACTAAAGACGCGGATCACGATACATATGGCGGCTCCTGTTCAAGCCTATATCACGGAGCGTGGTGGTACACGGCTTGTCATGGTTCTAACCTGAACGGTCAATACTACCAGGAGGGAGACAGTGTTCCGTACGCCAAAGGTGTTGTGTGGTACGCTTGGAAGGGGTATTATGTGTCGTACAAGACAGTGACGATGAAAATGCGACCAGCAGGATTTACACCAGGTGAGAATTTAATGTCGGGAATTTGTCTTGGCTACAGTCTTGTCAACAATATCATGATTTAGCCGTAACCAAGGTATCGGACGTGTTGTCTTGGCTACAGTCTTGTCAACAATATCATGATTCAGCCGTAACCAAGGTATCGGACGTGTTGTCTTGGCTACAGTCTTGTCAACAATACCATGATTCAGCCGTAAACAAGGTATCGGACGTGTTGTCTTGGCTACAGTCTTGTCAACAATATCATGATTCAGCCGTAACCAAGGTATCGGACGTGTTTTCTTGGCTACAGTCGTGTCAACAATATCATGATTCAGCCGTAACCAAGGTATCGGACGTGTTTTCTTGGCTACAGTCGTGTCAACAATATCATGATTCAGCCGTAACCAAGGTATCGGACGTGTTTTCTTGGCTACAGTTTTGTCAACAATATCATGATTCAGCCGTAACCATGGTATCGGACGTGTTGTCTTGGCTACAGTCTTGTCAACAATATCATGATTCAGCCGTAACCATGGTATCGGACGTGTTGTCTTGGCTACAGTCTTGTCAACAATATCATGATTCAGCCGTAACCAAAGTATCGGACGTGTTGATTCGCCCGTTCGTTCTTTCACGTTACGTTCGAATACTTGATGAAGTGTTCTTATTGATGTTCGTTATTAATGAATTAATTGTTTTGTTTAGCTCTTGTTGCGGAGTTCATCGTCTATCATGTCCGAGATCAGAGCGGCGTTTGGCCGACCAAGACTGTCTATACTATTTGCCATTCCGATTTTTTTGAGACGATTCGTAATGACTACTCGATTTAAGCTCTCTTGGTCAAACAAGACAGCACAGAGAGGCTCTTTTGATCTCTTCTAGCACATTGCCAGGACTTGTCACAGGCGGAAAACTTAAGCCACATATAAACACAAATGCTGCAATATATTCATCTATTCTGCCACCATTTGCAACAATTGTACTCTTTTCACTTTCAGACACTACTATAAGAATTACATTATGCATCTTTCCATCGCATTGGTAAGTAGCAAATAGCCGTAATAAATGCACGTTAGTAAAGCGTTTTTCCTACGTTCTCGTTCCAGGCAACTCATCCACTGGTTGCGACACGGCACTCGGCATAGAACAGGGGACGATCCTTGATGCTCAGTTCAGCGCCTCTTCGGCGTTGTCTGCTAAACAAGCACATCGCGCGAGACTGAACCATTATCGATCAGGTGGGTCGGGACAACATGGTTTAACTGTATGACGACTCATCTTGCAATCAGGTGGGTCGGGACAACATGGTTTAACTGTATGACGACTCATCTTGCAATCAGGTGGGTCGGGACAACATGGTTTAACTGTATGACGACTCATCTTGCAAAACTGCGGTTTAAATTGTCATGGTCGTTCCGTAAGCATAGTCTATATCATCCCCATATAATGGCACAGCTATTTCGTTTAAAGGACTCCCGTATTTTCCAATATATCAATGCCAGTATGACTTGATAGTGTGGCTATAGATTCCATTGTTTCATTCATACGGTCTTGATATGCACGAGGGAAGGACATATTATTACTATTGCATACAGTTGTAGTTATTTATTTAACAGACGGTGACAGTGCCTGGGTTGCATCTACCACTGACCAATACCAGTTCTTACAAGTGGATCTGCTGAGGACACACCACCTCTCGAAGCTGGCCATTCAGGGAGGAGGGAGTGCCTGCGACTGTTACACGAGCGCCTTTAAACTGCTCTACAGCGTCGACGGACTCGTGTGGAAGTTCTACGAGTCTGGACGGCTCCAGCAGGGCAACTCTGACCGCTACCGGACCGTCACACTCACGTTCCAGTCTCCCATTACGGTAGGTCCACACGTAATGATAGGATGACAAACTGTAACATGGTGAAGACAAGTTATGATACACCTTAAGCTGATTAAGTAGTATTGATACTCAGTAGAGTACAATGTGTAGTAATCGAATGCAGACGATGAAAATTTGTAGTATGTTTAGACAGACGAGTACTGGCTCTACACAAACGAGGACAATATGTAGTATGCAGACTAACAAAGTGTGTAATACTCATAAACAAGAACAAAGTTTGAAACTCTTTATTTACACGAGAACAAGAGGTAGTACACGCTGTGCAGACTAGCGCATTGTGCAGCATTTTTGTATACAACTGTATTTATATATATATATAAATATAGATATATATATATATATATATATATATATATATATATATATATATATACATATATACATATATACATATATATATATATATATATATATATATATATATATATATATATATATATATATAAATATATATATATATATATATATATATATATATGTATATATATATATATATATATATATATATATATATATATATATATATACCACGCCATGTAATCTTAATCGACGAACAGTGTGTTGTACCATGTTGAAAAGTCGTATTGTCACATGTTGTCATGTCGTATTGAAATATAAGCCACATGCATTTCATGAAAATCCTGTCAAAGCTATTCTTTATGTGCGTTAATGTTGCGCAGTAGTTCGGCGGTTAGAGCGGACTGTTAGTTGTCGCAGCTTAGCCCTCTTCATTCACCCAACTTTGAGTTTTTCGGAAGCGACACTGAAGTTCCCTTCCAGCTATTGTCTATTCCAGGGCAAGTCAAAGTTCCACATAGGGGTAAATATGTATCTGCGAACTACTGCACGAGGATAAGATTGAAAGAATCTGCGTTAAAGAAAACTGTGCTATTTTTCATATATACCTGGTTTACTATTCAAAGGTTCTCTAAAACATATCATAGACATATAAAATGGCGTTCTTTCGTTCTCTTCTACAGCGATAATTACCATGTCATTCTATACTTGCCTGTAGGCACGTTACTTCGCCATTCTACCGACGTCGTGGCGAAACAGGCCAGCCTTGCGCATTGAGCTATATGGCTGTCCGCTGGACAATCTCACAAACATTCACACCAACGTGACTAGTGACATCACGGTACGACCATTTATGACAGTTGGGAACAACAATGGGTCTCATTGTTACCGGTATCACTTACGACTCAATACCTGGCGAATTCATTTGCCACACACTGTACAGTGTCTACTGGTCGAGACAGGAGTTTGTTGTTGACGTTCCAGCGAGGGGTGAAAAATGAACATATGATTAAACTTGTTATGTTTACGTGTAACTTGTTTTTAATATCTGCATGAATGTACGACAGATGTTGCGGTATCATATACATACGACTAAACTGTGTGTGTGTGTGTGCGTGCGTGCGTGCGTGCGTACGTGCGTGCGTGCGTGCGTGCGTGTGATGAAGCAAAGAAATGATAATAATCGCTTTCTATGCTGCTAGTGTTTCATTGTGTTGTTTTCAGACAAACCGATTCTGGGGCTTGGCTGGGAGTCCTTACGTTGTTCGTCAAACAATCACAGTTGTCCATTCAGCCACGCTCACCATCCAAGCAGGCGTCGAAGTCGTCTTCATCGGCCAGCAAACTGGCATTATCGTTGAAGGTGTGTGCGAACGAAACAACTCTGGCATATTACATTAAGGAATGACTGAAATGATTTAACACTATTTACTATACTAAAACCTGTTATTATGAAGGTGTCAATCCACGTTTCAAGGAATAGGTTACAAAAAGCATGACTTTATTTAAAACAAAGGAGAAATAGCAGGACATATGTCAACATTGGCACCTCAGTGACCTACGTACATATGTTAATGCTCCCCATCTGACGAATTGTTGGCATTGTACGCAAATGTATTCTTCTTCAATTATAACACATGTCTGTACTGAGTGAAGTCTAGAGATTTAGACATTTCACATGCAGCACACCACATTGATTTTGCTGATGGCAGTGGCTTCCCTGTCCTCCTGTCATAGGACAGGGAGAATGTCACTGTGAATGGCAGTGGCTTCCCTGTCCTCCTGTCATAGGACAGGGAGAATGTCACTGTGAATGGCAGTGGCTTCCCTGTCCTCCTGTCATAGGACAGGGAGAATGTCACTGTGAATGGCAGTGGCTTCCCTGTCCTCCTGTCATAGGACAGGGAGAATGTCACTGTGAATGGCAGTGGCTTCCCTGTCCTCCTGTCATAGGACAGGGAGAATGTCACTGTGAATGGCAGTGGCTTCCCTGTCCTCCTGTCATAGGACAGGGAGAATGTCACTGTGAATGGCAGTGGCTTCCCTGTCCTCCTGTCATAGGACAGGGAGAATGTCACTGTGAATGGCAGTGGCTTCCCTGTCCTCCTGTCATAGGACAGGGAGAATGTCACTGTGAATGGCAGTGGCTTCCCTGTCCTCCTGTCATAGGACAGGAGAATGTCACTGTGAATGGCAGTGGCTTCCCTGTCCTCCTGTCATAGGACAGGGAGAATGTCACTGTGAATGGCAGTGGCTTCCCTGTCCTCCTGTCATAGGACAGGGAGAATGTCACTGTGAATGGCAGTGGCTTCCCTGTCCTCCTGTCATAGGACAGGGAGAATGTCACTGTGAATGGCAGTGGCTTCCCTGTCCTCCTGTCATAGGACAGGGAGAATGTCACTGTGAATGGCGATCTTGTTACACAAATACAATTAATACAAATTGCAGGCTTCTGTTGAAAAGAACAAGTCGTTTCGAGAACGTTTCTACGCGTGCTCCCTATGTTCGCCAATTATTATATTCTTACAAATCCGAAACATGTTTATATTTGTAGGTTGCTTGAAAGCTCAAGGAATGTCGGGTCTAGAAATATCATTCCATTCAAACTCAATTCAAAGTTATTTGGGGAAAGGATCGGCATATTGGAAAGGAATCGAAATCAGAATTCAAGGTAAAATTATTATCGCCTTGTTTTAGCTAATGTATTCTGGCCCGTACTTCTTTGGTGCATAGACGTGATTACCATGCTTCGCTTACGAGAGCGACAGCTGTCATAAAAGTAATACGTACTGTGAGCCTCTATTGCAATGGCATAATTTGCTGCACACCGTATACTATCATTCCGCTGAGTTAACGTATATACAGCAATATATTATTGGCTGACATGAAGCTACTTCCAAGTGTAGTAAGTAATGTCGCAGAGTTTTCAAAATAGAATAATTTACATAGGTGTAAAAGTGACATTCTCGTTTGTAATCGCCTCCCATAGAACACGTTTGGGCATTTAAAGCGAATTATTCAGGGTATGTCAAAAACGTCTACTGCGGGATTGTGGTGAACTGCTATGCTTTGACTTTTGAAATTGATACACATTTGGTTTATTGGCACAGTATGCAGTGACATGGAGTTCAGCCACACCCACATCTTTGGTGCTGAGGTCGCCGTACAGTCTGCTGCGTCCAATATGTTGTTACGAAACGTAACGATCGAGTCAAACGTTCGCGGCATCCGAACGACTGGAGACGTTTCAACCAATTTACACATTGAAGATTCTAAGGTGAACAGGAACGCCGCGGAGGGAGTGTATGTTCAAGCACACGGCGGTGTCGTTCTCGTTCGGTCCTCGTTCAATGATAACCACGTCGGAGTTCGAAGTGAGAGTTTGTCCAAACTAGAGATCGTCGGTAGCTTGTTTGCAAACAGAGCCTACGGCTTTCAAGTAAGCGGTGTACTTTCGAATGGTCTCATACATGATACAAACTTTTCCGATGTAAACCGTGGGTTGTATTTGTCTTTGTCGTATCACAGAGAAATATACAACGTCACTGTTCAGAACTGTACCTTTTCGGCGCAAAGCTATCGATACAACGAAGCGCTATATTTGAATATAGGCAACAGTGCTTACAGAGTGAAAATATTGGATTGCGTATTTCGTGATAATGCGCGTGGTATCTCCGTGAGTGGTAACGGCAATTCTGACAGCTTGGTTTTGTTTGAGAATATCACCGTGGCTAGGCAGACTTACCAAGCAATAAATATTCTTAACATTCACACGCCAGTTGAAATTCGAGGGAGCACATTCTCCGAGAACCGTGGACACACCATATCAATTTCAGCTCATCAAGGAAGAGGAGGTTTAATCATAGAAAACTGTACGTTTGTCGCAAACGCAGGCGATCACGTTGTTGGGTTGAACCAACAGGAAACAAACAGTGTCATTAGCAATACCACGTTCGTCAACAACACGGCTTCAACAACGTTGTTTTTCTACGATTCGAATCAGGGACAACTTCATTGTACACAGAACGCTTTCAGCAACCCACAAGCTAAGTTCGAGCTAATGATAAATTCACTTTGGGCGGATTCCTACACAGTAGACGTCAGATACAACTGGTGGGGAACGACCAATGCGACATCGATACGGAGCAGAATCAGAGACTTTTTCATTGACATGACTCGCGCTGAGGCGTCGATATCACCAATATTCGCCGATTCTTCGATGGATTCCACGAATACGACTGACATTACAATGGATTTTTGCTTTTATGAAAATAAACTTGGCGGCCGACTGACAGAAGACACCGCGTTGTCCCTAGACAACCTGACAACAGTTGGGTTTACTATTCATGTACCACAAGGCAAGACGCTCACAATTCGCTCTAATGGAACGTTGCAATTCGTGAAAGACATTGGCATATTGGTGCAAGGTAAGTGTCAACTGTTTAAGATGTTGCATTTGTTTGTTGTTGTACATCCATCCATCCATCCATCCATCCACCCATCCATCCATCCATCCATCCATCCATCAATCCATCCATTCATCCATCCACCCACCCATATATATATATATATATATATATATATATATATATATATATATATATATATATATATATATATATATATATATATATATATATATATATATATATATATATATATATATATATATATATATATATATATATATATATATATATATATATATATATATATATATATATATATATATATATATATATATATATATATATATATATATATATATATATATATACACACATATATACATTGTAAGCTACTAAGAACTAGAGTAGTAATACAAGAAATATGAATATTACGGGAACTACTATACGCGAATGACCTTATTATCATTGCTGAGAGTAACGAAGACCTGCAGCAGGGGCTAATAACATAAGATATAAAAAGATAAGATAATTCTTTATTGCCTCAACAATGAAATTAAGAACATTGTCTCGGGTAAGAACAAACATGATTGCAATATATACATAAAACCATTCTATAACAACGGCAGATAAGTAGACAGTGAAACAGATTATTAATAATAATAATAAATAATAAATACACAAATAAATAATGAATAGACATTATGTACATTGCATACACATTACTTGTTATGCTAGGAACGACAAAGACACTGTTACAGCAGGCATCATGAGTTAAGTTGTTTAATGGACAGTGGCACAAATGAGTATTTGTCTCTATTGATAATAAAAATTAATAATAATAATTAACTTCTATGGAACTTCAGGAACAAAACAGAATCATTAAGCGTAATCGTGAACAGGGACGGAGGAGTTTTATAGCGTCTGCCAGATATTCATTATGTAAAACATGTTTGGTATCATAACTAACCCTGACTGACTGTTTTCTTAATGTCTGTTCAAAAATCTCCTGAAAGGAGATCATGGGAGATGTGGAACCTGTTATTTTCATGGCAGTTCTCATCAAACGAGAAAGCTGTGATTTCAAGTGAACAGACGGATTGCCAAACAAGGCAGTAATCCCATAGTGCAGTATTTTCTCATCAACACCAAAAGCTCTCAGTCTTCGGAGAAAATACAACTGCTGGTGGACTTTGGAGCACACACATTCCAGCTAAGTTTGTTATCAAGATGGACACCTAGGTATTTGTACTGACCGGTCTGGGCAATGTCTTCACCATGGATAACAACAGGCAAGTGATCGGCAACAATACATTTAGCATCAAAAATCATCTCTTGAGTCTTACTAATATTGAGTTTGAGGTGGTTGTTGTCACGCCAATGTACACAGCTTTCAATTTCAGAAGTGTACATACTGATGTCAGAATCAGCATGTAACAGACTAAGAAAACCGGGTCATCAGAAAATGTGTAGTTGTTAGTATTGCAGCTGGTACAGTCATTTGTATACAGAATGTACAAAATCGGCGAACTGACACAACCTTGGGGTGCACTGGTATTTGTTACCACAGTTTGGGAAAGAGTCTGATTTACTGCTGCACTCTGTCTGTTCGAAAAAAAATTATACCACTTGATGATGTATGGATTGACATTCATTTTTGTCAGCTTAGTGAGCAGGGTGTGAGGTTGGATAAGGTTGAAAGCCGAGCTAAAGTCTATAAACAGTAGTCTCGCATAAGCCTTGGGCTTGTCTAAGTGTTTCAAAATTAAATGGACAACAGTGTTGACAGCATCATCTGTTCCTCTACCCTGCCTGTAGGCATATTGGAATGGGTCAAGATAGTCCTGAACGTCTAACCTCAGTTCACAAGCCACTATGCGTTCCAAACATTTCATGACAATTGACATGACATGGCAACAGGTCTGTAATCATTGTTTTCTTTTGGGCAAGTTTTCTTTGGTATATGAGGTAATATATGAGGTTTTACAGAGTATTGGTACCCTGTGGTTTTCGACCGAAAGTTGGAATGTGGGGCATCAAGCCGGTGCCAGCTCCTTAGCAAATGTTTTCAATAAAAAAGCTGAAATGTCATCAGGACCAATTGCTTTCCTACTATATACATGTTAGAAGACTTTAGTAACAACGTCTACATCAATTTCAAGCTTATCAGCATTACTGACAAACACATCACTGAGCACAGAATCACATCTACTGGAAGAGTCCTGAATACCAAAACGTCTGTAAAAATCATTCATTTCGTCAGCAAAAGCCTTTTCATTTGTAGTGTGCATTGGTTTCCTAGTACAGTTCATGTTTATGGCTGACTTCAATGTATCCCATAATGTTTTATTGTTCATGCAATCGAAATGTTTCTCCATTTTGTCTTTGTAGTGTCGTTTTTCCTCTCTCAGTTTTGTGTTAAGTTCCTTTTGCGCCCGGTTGACCTCTTGTCTGTATCTCCCTGCAAACGCCAGCTTTTTTCTATGTATGCAGCCTTTGATCTCCTTGGTTATGTAAGGTTTGTTGTTGGGAAAACATTTCACAATTTTCTTTGGAATGACAGCTTCTCTTCAGGACTCGTCGGTATGTGAGTATGAGCTGAACAGTATCATTGTCTGAGTTGGCAATAGGTGGTTTGTTCTTTGCTGTGTACGCACCTGGTATATTCCCATAACATTTGTCCAGCGTCTTGCCTTTGCGAGTGTTACTTTTAACATACTGCGAGAAGCCTGGAAGACTGATTTCCAGCTTGCAGTGATTAAAATCACCCAGGATGAAGTTTGGTGCTTCAGGAGTTCGTTCTAGTTGCTTGTGAACACAGTGTGCAATGAGTGTAGCTGCTCGGGCCGCATTTGCACTGGGAGGTACATAAACAAAATATTTGCATTGGGAAGTACATAAAAAACATTTGCACTGGGAGGTACATAAACAAAGCATTTACACTGGGAGGTACATACACAAAACATTTGCACTGGGAGGTACATAAACAAAACATTTGCACTGGGAAGTGCATAAACAAAACATTTGCACTGGGAGGTACATAAACAAAACATTTGCACTGGGAGGTACGTAAACAAAACATTTGCACTGGGAGGTACATAAACAAAACATTTGCACTGGGAGGTACATAAACAAAACATTTGCACTGGGAGGTGCATAAACAAAACATTTGCACTGGGAAGTGCATAAACAAAACATTTGCACTGGGAGGTACATAAACAAAACATTTGCACTGGGAGGTACGTAAACAAAACATTTGCACTGGGAGTTACATAAACAAAACATTTGCACTGGGAGGTGCATAAACAAAACATTTGCACTGGGAGGTACATAAACAAAACATTTGCACTGGGAGGTACGTAAACAACACATTTGCACTGGGAGGTACATAAACAAAACATTTGCACTGGGAGGTGCATAAACAAAACATTTGCACTGGGAAGTACATAAACAAAACATTTGCACTGGGAGGTACATAAACAAAACATTTGCACTGGGAGGTACATAAACAAAACATTTGCACTGGGAGGTACATAAACAAAACATTTGCACTGG